>JAQFZM010000075.1:0-60225 GCA_034695785.1 Galumna obvia
GAGAGAGAGAGAGAGAGAGAGAGAGAGAGAGAGAGAGAGAGAGAGAGAGACTGTCTCTTCTCAAAACATTCAGTGTTCGACACATTGAGAGAAGAGAGTGTGTGTGCTGTGAGAGTCGATGAATTTGTTAATTAACCCCACAGTGTGTTCGCCAACAGTGGAAACCCTTCTGGTAATAGTCGGCTAAATGTTGAACAGAATATAAGAGTAAGTCACTGTTCGCCAGTATTTCCCAGGAATTGATAAGAAATCCAAAAGAGAGCTCATTATTGGTTAGAGAAAAGACAAAGAGATAAATGTGTGAAAATAATTGAATGAATCGAACACTTGAAAAGTCAGGCATAAACCAAATCCATGACAATATGGTGTGCTTTTGAACAAAACAAAAAATTATTCATTAAAAGTTTACATTATTAATAGATGGAAAGTGGTAAAGAAAACTTACCCAGAGTTAGAAAATGTTAAAAAAAGTGCCATAATAAAATTAACATCACTTGAGTTAATTAGTGTTTCGCTCAACTCTTTTCACTTCAGACGACACTCCAAATGAATACCTTATTTATACTGGAATTCAAGCGAATAGAAAATCTAATTTGACTTAATATTCAGTCAACAAATTTTTATTTATACTCTTTTTTCTCTCTATTCTGTGCCACTAATGAACTGGTGATGAGAGTTGACTATAAATAAATATCTTATTCAATATTATGAAAATCTGACTCTAATTTAATTAATTTAATCAAATATTGATCAGAAAAGTGGAAGTCGTGATAGAAAAGACAGTCCTCTCACTATTGGAGAGGCATTAATGAGATTTTTCTCTATAAATGAATGAATAATTCAATTAATAAGAAAAATGAGGCAAACAATTGTCTAATGACACCATTTTTATTCTTATTATTTTTCATGAGCTCAAGTGCTGTTCAATTCCCACTTATGTGTGTTTGTGAATGTGTGTGTTTGTGGGTGGGTGTGTGTGTGAGCCATCCTTTTACTTCCCATTTATCCTTTGGTTGATTTTTTCATTGTTATTCTTACGGATAATCTATAAATCGTTTTATTTTAATCTAATTTCGTTTTTCTCTCGTCTTCAGATCTAATTAGGTTTTATGGGTTGACCTAAAAATTCAGTGCCTTTTTTCTATGCGCCACAACTCTGGCCTCACATCTGATTATATAATAGTTTTGTGTAAATATAATGCGAACTGAATTTACAATCAAAACGAAATGTTAAGCAATTATTTCAGTAATTTGTTGGTTGCTATGACTCAGAGCTAAAAATGCAATTTTCAATACATTTTCCGATAAACTAAAAAACATTTAGAAAAAAGTTTTGGGTTATTATTTAAACTACCATAGCAATTGTATCAGTACTAAGAGCATCTAAATTAAGTGAGCTTGAGAACATTTATCTTGACAATTTTCAATTAAACTACTGCTTAACTCGAGGCTAATATTGGAATAATTTATATAATTAAATGATAATTGAATTGAATTTAAGTTTAGATTTCTCTTAAAATATTAGAATTTAAGAGAAATTTGATAACATTTTTCACTTAATATATAAATGAATGTAATTATCAAAGATTAAATGAAAATCCTGAATATAATCTAGGCATCATAAACAAGCGAAAAGGCAAAAGAAGATTTCAATATAAGCGGATTAAGTAATCCTTCCATTTATCTGAGACCAGGGATAGATTAATTATTTCCTGTAAGTACTCGAATACAATAAACCATTGGTCAATAGACCACTCATTCAACCTTGCACAAATACAGATATCAACAAGATCCACTAGAATAATTCTTATTGACCAAGCTATAAATTATATAAAATATCAATCTATCAGATAGCTTGAGTACATCTCTCTCTCTCTCTCTCTCTCTCTCTCTCTCTCTCTCTCTCTCTCTCACACTCACTCACTCTCACTCTTTACTCTCTGCTACTGTTCACAGGACTCTCCACTCAAAACAAATGCTTATAACTAATAATTTGTGGAACATTTGATTTTGAGAGACAACACAATTAAATGAAAGCCTAGTCTTTGAGATTTCGGTGAAAAAGTTCTCTTCGATAGTGTTTTGAGGGAAACATTAATAAATAGGATAACAGATAACAGAGACAATCATCTCATATATCATTACATTCAAATGACAACCAATTAAGACATGACTCGAGAGGTCACTCATTTCAGTGTCAGTTCTTAAACATTAGATCATTGAATGGTTGCACAAATGGATGACATCTTCGAGAATAGTATCACTGAACGAGTCTTTAGAATACAATCTATTAATGCATTGAATGAGAAAAATGAATGAATGAGTGTTTGAAGTGAAAGCCAGTACTGAGTTGTGAGCGCACAGACTGTGAGAGAGAGAACATAACAAAACAGAGACGCTATGATGTCGATGCCCTTTACCTAACCGTATGGATAGTGGGAGCAAAACATGCCATCGATATGTGGGAATCCCTCATCGCAAGCAATGAGAAAGTCTTCGCCAAACCAGTCATTCAATTGGTTGACTCATTTACTCATTTCACGACTGCGTCCACGAATTTACCTCAAATACAATTGAACTTCAGTTAAGTTAAACCCAATCAAAGTTAATCCAATTCAATGTCAAACCATCCGTTTTCTCAGTAATTAGACTCAACTTTTCGTTTAATTAAGATTTAATGAATTTAAATGTTTTTGTCGGAACGAAAACTTCATAAAACAATAAAAAGTTAAGTGAAGAGAAAGTGTTGTGAAATCACTTCATAAACAACTCATAAAAGTTGCCGTAAAAAAAAGTTTTGCAAAACAATAAGACTTTAATATATTTGCGATAAAATTAATGAAGAATTCAATTAAAGATATATTTATTAAAATTTTTTGTTAACATATTTGACGGCAAAAGTATTTTTTGAAAAATAGTTTAAATTTTATTTTTTTCAAATTTAAATTCAACGAAAAACCATTAAATGGTTTTCTCTTTCATCCAATGATTTAATGATTTGTAAAATTATTTTTCAAATGAATATTCATTTGTGAAGTGATTTAATGTGAAATTATATCTTCCGAAACGATTGTCACGAATTGGGAATCCAATAGTATTGATGTCACGAAAGCCAATGCTTTAAAATATCACGAATTTATGCTTTTATTTGAAAACTGATGTGAATTATATTTAATCAAAATATAAAAATCATTGAATTTAGTGTTTTTCTAATCATTCAATGCGTAAGTTTTCAATCAGTTTTTTAAGAGTATTTCAGTTGAAATAATGCTTCGATGGCTTCTCTTCAGATCTATTGTCCATAAGTCAAACCAAATTCAAAGGTTTAATTACAATCGATTTTATGTTTCCTCAGATGCCTTCTCTCAGATGTCTGTAATCCCAGAAGAAAGTCAGACAAATGGCAATGGAATCCGACATTTGAACCATCAGTTGACTGACCTTTCAATCGGTGATACTTCTAATGGCGTTAATGGCAATGGATTTGAATCTCTTGAAGACAAAAGTTTACAAAAGAGTCCAGCAATACATTCCTCATGCGATCCACTGATTTGTAAGACGTGTCAAGAGGTTGACTCTAATTACTTTAACGTTCAATGTTTGGGTTGTCGTGAGTTAGTCTCTGACTTAAACACAACTGTCAGCCAATTGTTTGCAATTATGCGTCAATGGGTTCCACAAACACAACAATCCATCGAATTATTGGTTCGTGAAGTTCTTCGAAGAGGTGCTCATATCGACGATAGGGATGAGTTGACAGATATGACTCTTTTGCATTTCGTTTGCAAATCGGGAGCCAAAGGTGTCGGCGACTCACAAATAGCTCTAAAGACCGCAAAGTTTTTAGTCGAGTGTTTTAATGCAGACATATCTTTGAGATGTCGATGGACTGATATGTCTGCCATTCATTTTGCTGTTTATTTCGATGTCGGACCAGTTCTTCAGTACTTACTAGAAGTAACAAACAAAGAATATATCGACGATCCATGTCGTGACTTCGATGGCGGAACTCCATTACATATCGCGGCCTCTAATTTGTGTTTGGATTCGGCGAAAATACTTTTAAAAAATGGCGCAAATATTCTTCTTAAGGATGATTTGGATCGAACGCCACTGTTTTGTGTTCCTGAACCTAATGTTCCCTCAGAGATGTTACCACCAGAAATGGCATTTGATATCTGCACTAAAGTAAAGACTATTTTAGAAGAGGCGACTCTTGCCTGCATTCCTGGCGAAGGTTTAGACCCGACAACAAATCAAACGGGAAAAGTGGTTTTGTTGGCTCTCGGACTCAGTTTAGGCGATCGCGTGGTTATAAGTAATCAAAAAATCGGAACATTACGTTATTGCGGGGCCACTCAATTTGCTTCCGGTCTGTATTTAAATATATTTATTATATTTACTAAAACTATTGAATAGGCATTTGGTCCGGAGTCGAACTCTTAGATCCCGACGGAAAAAACGACGGTACAGTCGGTGGCGTCACTTATTTTCGGTTAAATTTAATGAATTAAATATAAAAACAATAATTAAAATTCTTTACTCTTTTAAGATGTGCTCCAAAACACGGAATATTTGCTCCGATCAACAAAATATCAAAATTTGATGAATCTTTTGCCAAATATTGTCGAGGAAATGGTCCCATGAGTCCAATGGTTATAAGAAATGTAAATCATCCTCGAGTTAATGTCTCTCACATAACGCCTAAAGTAGAGACCGGTTTGTCTTCTCTTAAATCTAAAAGTATTAATTCGATGGACATATCTATTGGTAAACGTGTTTTACTTAACGATAAAAGAGTTGGAATCGTTCGGTTCATAGGGGAGACTCAATTTGCTTCGGGTAAATTCAATAAATATTCTTAATATTGGATCAATTTTGATGAAATCGATGACATTTTAGGAACTTTTATTGGCGTTGAACTCAACAAAAATGTCGGTAAAAATGATGGATCTGTTAATGGAATTCGTTATTTTGATTGTCGACCAAATTATGGTATTTTTACCACAACTTCAAGAATTCTGAGAGTATTAAAGGATAGAAAATTGACTGAAGAATCTGACGATAATTCTTCTGATATTAGTCTAACTGTAAGCCAGAGTTCAATCGATGATATATTCAAAAGTCCAATGAATTCGAGGAAATCGCGGCTCAAATCAGTTCATATTAAAAATCAAAATACAAATCAAAATTCGAATTCGACAAATCAAACAAATAGTGAGACCTGGCTCACAGTCGGGGTCAATGTATTTATTAACAACAGTATTGGTGTCGTTAGATATATTGGACCGGTCGAGTTTGCCGGACCGGGAATATGGTTGGGTAAGGCCTACACTTTTCTTTAATTTGGTCCTAATTTATATTAAAGGGGTTGAGTTGCGGACACCCACCGGAAAGAATGACGGCTCTATTAATGGGGTTCGATATTTTCAGTGCAAACCAAATCATGGACTATTGGTTCGCCCCAAAAAAGTGTCGGTTCGGGGTATAAATGGGGCCAAATTGCTTCCACAATAATACAAGAGTTCGGAGCTTTCCTTATGTTTCTGTGATAGAGATATCATTTTTGAATATTTTTAACAAAATTTCCTCAATTTTTTATTAATTTATTTAAAGAAACAAAGAATTAATATATTTTACTGACTTTTATTTATTCCATATTTAAATAGATTTAATCATAGCTTTAATTAAATGGCAATTAATATAAGAAATTATGTATTTTTTGTTTTCAATTCCATTTTAATTCTACTTTTATTAAACGAATATTTAAAACATTTCTTCCAAACATTAAACCAATTATAAAGTGATTTAAATATGAATTATAGGGTGATATCAATAAAACTCAACGAATAATAATTTAGAATTAATTCTAAATTATTATTAACTCAATCTTTTTGTGCGAAACTTTAATAATGAGTGCAATAATAATAACTTTTATTGCATTTAATTTCTTATCAAATGATTTGAAATTCTAAAAATCATTAAATTAAGTGATTATAAGTTATAATTTATAACAATTGAAAAAAATAAGTAAATAAAATGAAAATATATGTATAAAAAAAGTTGAAAAATAAAATTCAAATTAAGACAACAAACAATTTATGATTTTTTGTTGATTTATATTTTGGTTTAAATGATGTGTAAAATTGTAATCAAAAGATAATTTTGTAAAACGACTAGAATTAGAGATAATCTCTGAGTTATTTATATAATTTGAAATTCAATACAATTTATGAGTTAATCAGTTAAACACTCAGAATAAAGATTTGGTATAAAACAAATCTAAGTTATTTGAACTTGATCATTTTCTCATCCAAAAATGTAAACTCTTAAAATACTTTTGTTCTAAAAAGAGAGCCTCAAAACAAACTTTAATCTTCTAATGAAATATACCTTCAATTCAGAACATTTACTTTAAATTTGATTCTCTTATAATACTTATTGAATGAATACTAATTAAGTTTAAATAATAGTTTATTCATTCAATTATTACTAATTTATAATTATTTAATAGTAATGATTAGTAACGAATATAATTCTATTTTTTCTTTTAAAGCATTTTAATGAATATTTCAATAAAAATCATTTGCAACTTTTGGCCAATAGAGTGACCATGCAAAAATAAGATTTTTCAGCAAATTTTAAATTCTGAATTCAACTAGGTATATATATCATTAAGATGTGATTGCATGTGGTTCTCTTCGAAATATTAAAAAGACTTTTCCTTGATCATTTTTTGAAAATGAATATATTTTTAAATTAAGACTTTGTTGGGGTAAATGTATTGCTTAAATGCATTACTCAATTCAATTGAATTCTATCTCAAAATAAACTTTAAAACGATAACCAAATTTTAATAATTAAAGGAAAAGTCTCTTAAATATATATGAAATGATTTTCGCAGAATTTTAATTAAAATATATATAAATTTCGAAATATTTGTAAGTTTTTGAAACTATGATTTGTTCTCTTAATTAATTAATATAATATAAACTTATTATAATATCTTTTAAACGTTGTATTGAAATCATCCAAAATTCTAAAAATTGTTAAAATCTTTGTATAAATTCTATAATTAAAAATTAATGGAAAATAATTTCTTCTTTGAATTAAAAATGTATTAAAATTACTTTTAAATAATTAGTAAATAAATATAAACTTAAGGCAAATATGGTTTAAGAGAATTGATTTAAATAAAAACTAATTAAAGGCATATTTTAATGAATATAATACTAAAAAGTATTGCGTCAATAATACCTGAACTCTGATCACAAAAGAGTATTTGTTTTAATTTTCAAAGAACTGGCAGAAGGACTGTTCCAATAGCTTTCTCTTAAAGCTTTGAGAGCCTGTTGTCCGTTAGAACTTATGAGTGGCGCCAACTTTTCCGTGAATTTATAATAATTTCTTTCCAATTCTTTTTGATATTCCTTTTGGTCGGAACCGATTAGAGATCTATTTTTGCGAAGAGCGTCACCGCATCTAAAATTGTTTTATAAACAATATTTCATTTAAAAATTTTTATAAAAATGATTATACTTTCGACAAAAGTCTTTGAAACACGATTTAAGTTTATTTTGTAGAGGAGAGGGAGGCCTTTGTTGGGGAGTCCGAGTACTTGACTCTGAGAGAAAAACTGAGGCAA
The DNA here is from genome assembly GCA_034695785.1 of Galumna obvia. NCBI lineage: Eukaryota > Metazoa > Arthropoda > Arachnida > Sarcoptiformes > Galumnidae > Galumna > Galumna obvia. The sequence continues at coordinate 7,646 of JAQFZM010000075.1, forward strand.
CTTCGAAGGGCCCCTGATTTACAGTTGTGCCAACACATCCCTGGAGAACCATTTGTAGAATTTTACAATCAATTGGCTCCTGATATGTGGCGTTCGCTAACTCTATTGTTTTCTTCTGAATGTCTTCGATGGCCACTTCTATTGGTGTCAGAACGATCTGAACACAAATATCATTTTTTTCTCTAAAATATTAATTGTTTTCAAACCTGTTGTCTGTCCTGAACTAAAATCCTGGTTTTGACATATGGGAAAGAGTTGAGCGTGGTCAAAATTGTCTTACGTTTATATTGCTCATGCAAATCTCCGTGAGCTCTTCCATCCATTGTAAATGGAGTCGCGTATATAAATCGCTCTAAAATATAAATTAAAAATTAAAGATTTGTATATAATTTAATTAAATTAAATCATTACTTATATTATAGTTTTTCTCGAAATATGTTTGTCTGGATTCGAGTTCCCACGAATCGAAGTATGGCTCGACATAAGTTATTTGGATATACCCTTAAATAAAAAATATATAAAAGTTTTCTTAAAAATTTGAAAAACAGATAATAATTAAGAGTCAAAATTAAGAAATGTTTCGTAATTTTAAAAAAATTATATAAATTATAGAATGAAATAAAAAATTTATTATAAATAAAATAATATATATATATAAATATTATAAATACCTTTTTCGAGATTCAATTTGTTTACGTCCACAGGATTTGAATCTTTAATCATTTCAACGAAATCAGCGCCGAATTGTTCGGAATAAAAGTTTTCGAGTCTATAACTAATTTCTGGAAGTTTTGTCAGAAACGGTTCTTTATAAACAAACTCTTCTCTGTCTAAATCTCCGAACTTTGATCCATAAAATCCAACCCTAAAGTAAGTGCCGAACACTCTTTTGCCGGTTTGCTGTTCTATTTTAATGAAAGCGTCCTGAAGTTTGCCGTGAATTGAGGCCAACTTCTTGTAGTCGTAATGGGATTCTGCGATAGGAATCAAGAGTTTGTAGACTTCATTGACTGCTTCATACATTCCACTGGCATTGAAATAATTGGCCGTTTGTTCTAAGAGTGCAATCAAACCACTTTCACTGAATGACTTTCCCGTACAAATTCCTTCCTTATTATCGACGGGAACTTCATTTGAGATTAAACTTTCCTCTAATATATTTGATGATATTTTTTGGAATGCAATACAACTGACGGGAAGATATGATTTCTTTTCGAATAAATGAAGATATTCACAGACCAGTGCACTCGAATGAATGAGACAATGGGCGGCCTCCGCGTGATTACCCCGATCTGAATGCTTTTGAGACATATTTTGAAGCCAAGTTAAGCGCAAATCCGGAGAGTTTTGATATCCTTTAGCTATTCTATACATCAAATCGAGAAGCATTTCCGGGTCCTCTTTGTATTCTTTCATTTTGATGGTATCCGATAATATCATATGCAGATTGAATACTAATTCTTGGACCTGTTCCGGGAAATTAGATTCTTGCATATCGGCGTCAACCACCGCATAAACCAAAATAGTTTTGAGTGAACGGCGAAGATAGGGTTCATTGAATGACTTACTGGTTCCCACCAAATGACTTAAAGACATGGTTACCTGCATTTTGATTTTGGCGAAGTTATGCGACACACAATAGTTCTGTCGCATAAGCATATAAAGAGAAGCCGACGCCTGAGCTCTGATCAGACCAACAGATGAACCGCAATGACGTAATAATTGGAGACACAAATCGGCACAGAATTCGACATCAAATCTATCGTCGAATATAATTTGTGGAAACTTAAGAGTAAGTGAGCGCTGAGTCGCGAATATATTTTGCAAAACGAGAGTACTTTGATTTAAAGACAATGAATGCAAAATTATTTGTAAAATATTTCCTAAAAGTTCTTTACTTTGAATTATATTTTGATCGGAATCACATTCAGAGTATTGGATGAGAATTGCAGTCACTTTTTCGATGGCATCCAATACAACCAAATTGAGTTCAGTACAGAGAATGCCCTCCAAAACTGCTTCGGTTTCGTAATCGAATTTTGATGCCATTTGATTGGCGTTACTGTTATATCGGTTGAGAGTATGGTCTTTACGCCATCGAAGAGAATCGGACTGAGAAAAACTTTGTGAAGACTGCGGAGGATTTCTATCGCGTCGGCGTAACATAAGCTCTCTTCGAGCACTTCCTAACCCAAGTATCGCGTCTTCGAGTTTAGATTTCAGATCATAAGGTTTTTTAAAGGTTAAAAGACTCGCCTTTTTTATAGCTTTTAGACCTTTATATTCAAAACAAGAAATACTAATTTTAAGCACTTCTAGCAATTGATAGATTCGATGGAAAGGCATTTCATTTAAATATCTGTAAAGAACTGATTGGTTGGCATTCTTTATGACCCAAAGAAAACAAATTAATAGATGTTTAGTAGTGTCTTCCCTAAGAGGCCATCTGCGGGGTTCATAACTTTCCTCTTCATTGCGAGGAAAGCCAGCGGTGCCGGCGATTGCCATCGCAACCGACTGATTGAGGGGTATATTTGAAGTGTTGTTTAAGTCCTCCATTTCACTATTACTGTTCAAAACTATTGGACGCCTTTTCTCATCAGAATTTCTTTTAAGTGTATTACAAACCGAAGGATTTCGAGAATTTTCTCGGAAGACATCGTCTGATTTCCAATCATAGAGTTGTGGCAAAGCGTCCAAAACTATTGCAATGAGTGGTAAATATAGTGACGCTATTCTTGACTTGACTTCAGGTTCGATAAAACGACAGTCCCAGTCGTGAGAAGTCATTAGTCCTCGAATTAAATTAACAGCCTTAGAATGAATGGAAGCGCTATTCATTTCTAGAGCTAATGATAGCGAACAGAATATGATTCCGGTTAGAAAATGTTGGCGCCGATAATCGTCTGTCAGTTCACTGAAAGTAGTCATTCTGTCTAAGAGTGAAGTAAGAGTTCGGTCTAATGGAGAGAATAATGAGTTTTGAGCCCACGATTGAGGTATAGATGTAGACATGGGTGAAGTCGGAAAGATTGGTGTCGCGAAGGGAAGGTTTAAACAAATAAAGTGTTCGTGTCCTGAGATTATACGCAAAAAGTCAAGTCTTAAAAGAAATGAATGATTTGTCGACGTTTCGGATGAGAATTGAGTGGAATTTGACATTTGTTTGAAGTAAATTCGAATTAAATTAAAGACAAAATTTCGATCCAAAAAAGACAATAAATCCCTAACGAAGAACGCAATCGAATAGTTGAGAGAATTAATTACTTTAATGTCTTTGTAGTCCCGATTCAATCGATTGATTATATCAGAGGTAATTAAAGTGACTAAAGAAGTGATGTCATCCATGAATTGTTTACCAAATCTTTCTCTTCTGGGGCTGTAAAGAGTACCACAAACAGCCAAATGTTCGCAAATGCTTTTAATAATAATATCAAAGAAAAAGCCGGCGTTTGAGAGTGCGATATCACGACACGAACCACTCGATACCAGCCATTGAAGAACCAATTCTTCGTGGAATAGTTTTTGAATATTTGAAAGAATTGCCTTTTTGTTGATATAAAATGAATTCTCAGATAAATATTGAGCGTTGGGTTGAGTTGAGCGAACACTACTCGCTCTGTCCAGTCCTCTGTTTAAATGCATTTGTGATTCAATAGAAACCCCGACCGGAACGTCAGGATTACTATTACTTCGGAAATGATAGGAAAGAGTAGTCTGACATGAGTTGGTCTCCGGACCATTAAAATTAATGGATTCTCCATCAATACTGTTTTGGTCTATAAAACATTGAGGTATGGCCTGTGATATAGTCTGTGGTATAGTATGTGGTATAGTATGTGGTATAGCCTGAGGGGGAGGAAATATCACCTGATATTGAATAAATGTAGAGAGTATTCCAGTCCTGATTTCGTTGTAATCAGAATATAAAGTGTTATTAATTTTAGAAACAATAGAAGCGATCGCTTCAAATACTGATTGACTTATGTTTAGGATTTGATTTCCGTTTATAATCGGCGGACGAACTAAAAAACGAATTAATCGGTTGAGAACTATCGGAACAAATTTGACTAAAGGCTCGATTTGAGCGCAACATATCGAAAGAATACTCGTTTTGAATTCATTTTCAATATTAGGTAAAAGTCTTTGAGGAATATTTTGTTCATCGATGGCAGTCGACAAATGAAGAAAATTATCTAAATTAACGTCTAATGAGTATATACTGGAAACTCCGTCCACAACAACAGTGAAGATCCCCTTATGATTGTCGATCCAACGAGTATTTGGTATTTGAATGGATGGCGTCAAAAAAGAATAACTGGCGGGAGGTTTGTCCAACATTACTGGCAAACAGTAGGTCCCGGTTTGAAGTCTACCATCTCTAAGAAGAGGAATCCAAGTATAGCCTAGAATTTCTTCGGTCGTGTTTTCAGATTGTTTAGGTTTTGTATGGATGTGATAGAATGTGAACAGAATATGAGTCTGTTCTGACAGTTTTGAGGGTAATTTTACTTTGATTTCGTCGTTGAAATTCGGACATTTGTTGTGGTAATTGACAGAAGTAAACACTTCTGATAAAAACTCGGGACAACTCGATTTCCCAAATATTATTGGAAGAGCGCTGTATTCGTCTTCATTTTTCATAATTTGTAATTTAATGGCAATATTTCGGGCCGACCCCTGTCTGTTCGCAAAGTTTAAGTTTTTCGGACAAATAAATAATATATTTCGGTAAACATAATGTGGAAAATAGACTTCTTTTGAAGGAAATTCAAGTATGTCTTTGATGGGTCTGCCCTTATCGTCCGGATAGGGATGTATTCGCGCTAATTCTGGTGACAAACAGTATTTAGGGTACTGTTCGGGAAAAGGAGAGATATCTATTTTAAGTACACCCGGAATGCATTTAAGTCGCTTAAGAGTAGAAGACGGACGCTTCAGATCTATCAGATATTTATAAAGGTCTTCATCGGTAAGTCTGTCGTTATCCTAATATCGAAAATAATGAAACATTTTTTATAAAACAGAATAAAAAGGAAACAAAACTTTTGACATAATTTTTTAGTTTCAAATGTAATACAATTTTGTGGACGAAATAACTTTTTTAATGGACAGGTAATCAATTTTAGGACAAAACCACTCCCTTTTAATTGAGGATAAAATATGAAAAAGTGGAAACTTTTGATATTTTTCTGTCATTTTTCAAATAATTGACTTTTCATGACTTTTAAACCAAATCTTTTAATTAAAAATTGAGTTTTACCTCATTTTATAATTGATTTTTAAAATTTAAAAAAGAGTTGACTCACTTGTTTGAAGAACGAATTTATGGTAAGAGTGACGGCATGGAAGTTGTTTATGGCATCGGAAAGCTCTTCACCTGAAAGACTACGCCTTTTGTCCAGTTTTTGTCGCTCGAGTGAACCTTTTCTATTAAGAGAACCGGAGTCATTGCACCTCTTCTTAATGCTATCCAAACTATTACAACTGCCTTTGTTTTCACCGTTTGAATCACCATTACTTCCATTTTGTCCATTACTCCCATTATTACCATTAATACCACTAAACACATCCAAAAGATAAACTGCAGTCCAGGCAAAAGGCATTCGGTATTTGCCGAGTCGTTCACAATAAAAGGCTGCACTGGTTTTTAACTTTTCTCGATTTTTCTCATCTTTCATATAGGGTTCGGCGCAATCATTGACGTCTCCCTGAAGTACTTTTTCCAGTTTTATCACTAAAAACATATCACTCGAAGGATAAGTAATATTGAAAATACAGGAACGGCTTAGAGTAGATACATCTTGATATTGAATATGACTCGATAACAATCTCTTCAATGATTCAGAATTCATATCAAAATAGAAATTTTCTGATAATTTCTTCTTTTCTTTTGCGTCATATAATGCCAACGAAGCAAAGATTGGTTCGATTTCGAGCTCTAACTTCAATGAAAGACATTTAACTAGAATTTTAAGTCGATTCGGTTCCGATGGAGAGGAAACAATTGGACGCAATTCAATCATTTCGTCCTCTTCTATAAAATTATTAAAATATTAATAAACAAATAATAATAACTAAAGACAAACCTTGAAGTGGATAAAGATTGAATGGCGACGAATGTCTGCCCTCTTGTCGTCTCAATTCGTTGATTCGATCCAATTGATCGATAGATATATCGTCTAATAATCCAGGAATCAGAGGATCGGACTGAGAGTTCCGTAAGTGAAAGATACTACTGGTTCGGGAACCTCGAGGACCACAATTTGATTGAATGCTATTATTTCGTTCTAAAGCCTTCGAATTTCGGGGGGAATCGATGTAATGCCAACTCGAACGCGAAGACCGCGATTGGGGACAATCATAAATACTTCCGCGCGGAGTCGTTGTGGTCGACGTTAAAGTACTGGAAGAGGCGTTCGTTTCACTAATAATTGACTGACGATTAGAAGGCGGTGTCGCTGAGCCCTCAGATGTGTCTTCATCTGAAGCGAGTGGTGGCCGCAAATAAGGCGGTAAATCACTGATCTTTGACTGCGGTCGCGATGACTTACATGAAGTCGAGTTAGAAGAGTAGACAATTGGAGTTCTGTCTTGAGATGACTCACAAAAGTCTTTATCGATATTACAATCGTCTTCGATGTCGACTTCATATTCATGTTTACCGATTGTCTTCGTCTGAACGACTCTTTCATTAGTTCTGTCATTCAATTGAACGCATTGTTCGTATCTTTTGTCAAAAATAAAGTCAATAAAAGTTTATTTTGGAACAAATTCTCACTTTTTATTGATGACAATCCAATTAGAAGTATAGCACTGAAGACATTGACTGATGTGCGGATTTTCCTGAGCGCTCACATCATCGAAGTCAGGAATAATCGGTTTTATAGTATTAATCCGTCGCTTACAGACATTGACTTCAATGTCATCCGCAGGAAATATGAGTAAAGCCTTCAACGGATCACTACTTATGAGCGATGAGTTTGAGTCGAGAAACTCTTCGAAATCAATGGGTTCTATGACTTCATTGAATGGCACCTAAAATACAATCATTTCATTATAAAATAAGACAATAAGTGTTGGACTCACTTCACAAAAACATCCCAAAGAACTGTTGGGACGACTGTTTCCGATATATTTGGGAAGACTTTTAACAATCTTTTGGCGAATCTGTTCATTGGATTCTCTGTTTTTAATATAAAATAAATGATTAAAAAATTCAATTAATTTAAGAATAAAATAATAAATACTTTAATAGTTTGTTAGCGAAAGCCCTTCTGTTCATCGTTTTGTTTATCGTTTTGTTTAACTTTTAAATCATTTCTAAATTTAATAAAAATATCGAATTCATGTTTGCATTGAAATAAAAGCATTGAATCCATTGATTTGACTCTTCCTTCAAATCATTTGAAGAGAAAAATATTAAACGTTTTATAAAAATAACTCAAAATTCAAGTTTTGAATTCACAAAAAATACCAAAAATAATGTTTTAGTGAAAGCAATGAAAACAAAAAATAGTGAATTGAAGCCAACGTTAGACTGATTTGAGTCAATACCAAAAGACCACTGAATTTATGAAACGATAAGCAAAACAACTCTCAAACCAATGACTCATTGATTGTGAAACTCATTATTGTTTTGAAAATATAAAAAGTGTTTGAAAAGAGTGTTTTATCCTTAAGTTTGAGAAAAACTAAACCAGAATTTAAGTTATATTTTTTGTTTTCAACTTTTAATTGAATGCTTTTATTTGAGTGTTATTTGAGTGCAAATAATTAATTAATTGTAAAATAGAGTCAATGCTTTAAATGTTTATTTTGTTTGTATTTTAAGACAATTCCCGAAAACCAATGAAAACGTGTCTCTAAATAAGAGAATAAAATAAAAATAAATAAAAATCGGCTCTAAATGAATGGTGTTTTTGGCTTTTGGTTAACATTTGTTTAACGTTTTACACCTGTTTTTCACTGAAACCAATAGTCGTGACATTCATTTCAACGATAATTACAATCACTTAAGGATTCATTATTTTGACTAAAGTTTACATCTGTTTATAATCTGAAGAAATGATACCAAACTTTTGAATATATTTTGACAAACATTTGACGGAATCACTCAATGATTATCTAAAACAAGGATTTAATAGATATAGACTTCAAATGAAAACCAATAGATATTATCTGACATTGAAATCGATGGCACTTAAAATCTTCGAAACAATTGATCTCTATTTAAGGCGTTGCAAACGATATGATAATTACTATTCGTATGAATCGCTTATCATTTCTTAAATAAAAATATAAAAAACAAATGACTGAAACTATTTTATCTCATTTCAGGCGTCGAAGACTTTTCCTTTTCTTAATAGTTGTTTGTATTATAAGTCTTTATGTAATCCCTTTTATATTTCGTAAACTATGGAATAAATCGACCATTTTTTCGGGTAATTAATATCACAAATAACTAAAAATCAATAGTTTTTCAAATATTGTCTTCAAAGCAGATCCTAATATAGAATGTATTGAGAGATATATTCGACCCTTTCTTAACGAAAACAAAGACTTTGACTCAAATATTTGGAAGAGTTTCGAAAGCGATGAAAATAATGTCAGGTTTTTGCCATTTGTTGGTAACGGAAAGTTTGCTATTAGTGTCGACAACAGCGACAATAGTTTTAATATTTTGGACAAAAGAGCCTTAGATTTGGACATTCCTTTTCACCCTATCGTTGACGTCGACTATTTTGGAGCCAATTCTCATCGTAAGAGTTAAACACTTTTATTGTCTTATTTTCATAAATATTATACTTCAGATGCGAATATCATTAGATTTAAAGAAGGAATTGTTAATAAATTCACGTGTTTTGAATACATGAAGAAAAGTGCGTCAATAAAACAAACATTTTATGCTCATCGACTCATTCCCGCACTTTTGGTTCAAGAGATTAAAATAACAAATCCGTCGGTAATTCTTATTAATATTAAATCTATTATTCATTTCAATAATTATTGATTTTTTAAAGGATGTTCCGCTTATTGTTAAACTACATCGCAAGGGATGGACCGGTAGTTCTGATGTGAAGGTGCAGCCAATGTTATTGTCCAATAAAGAACAAAAAGATTATTCTTTACTCGTGGCACAAATACAAGTTTGGCCATCTAATCGGTCTCCTTTAGTGAAAGCGGTTGCCATCGCTTTTTCTCCAATTGTTGACACATTAGAAGTGTTGGGTCGCAGCCAAAAGACTATTCTCGTTCAAACATTTGTGAACTACACGAGTGCCACCCCTTCCTCTCAAATTGCAGCCAAAGTGCCTGAACTTAAAATTTCGGTTCGCGAAACCGCCAAAAAAGTTATGGAAATGTCTTCGACTTCACTCGAAAGACATCACTCAGAGATGTGGACTAACCTTTGGAGCAGTGGTTTTGGTATTAGTCATTCAAAAGCACCGAATGCTCTAAACGGAGACTTAATTAATGGAACCCTTTATTATTTATTATCTCAAAGGAATACTTTTCCATTCGATACCGATTTAATGAATTTTAATGATTTCGGGCAAACAGTAATACAAAGTAAATCACTTCTGTTGTCACCCGACAGATGTTATACCGGACACTCAACACTTAATGCACCAAATCTTTGGTCAAAATTAGACACTTTAAGTGAAGTTAAAAGAATAGCTTCGTTATGGCTTTTGACACTCGAGAAACAGGGATGTCATCATTTAATAGAGTCGGGGGCACAGGGAGTGATGCAGGCAATGATATTAAGTATGGCTTCACTTCAGTTTACAAACAATCACTTAGAATTCAATACTCCTCCAAATGAATTACATCGAAATTATTATATCCGACGAATAATTTATGGAAACGAAACTCTAATCAATATAACGGTAGCGCTCGACCACAACAATAAGGCACAGATATTCGTCGCTTTAGATAAGAATAGTGTTCGCAAACAATTCTATGCCTGCGATGCCGGATGTTTGGACGCACCGGTCAGGTAAGGCTTATATTCCATTCATTTATTAAAATCTATTTTTAGTTTAAGTGTTATTCCGCGAGAATTTCCGGTCAAACAAACAGATCCGTTGACTGCAATTCTTTATATAACACCCGACGAACAACACATTAAAGAATTAAAGCATACGATTCACGTTAAAGAGATAGCAGAAGCACCGGCACACGAACACGAAACTATTGTCATGCATAAATATGGACACAGTTTGGGAGGTTTACCCACAATGTTTTGGATTTCAATAGTCTTTTTAATTGTAATCTTTCACATCTTTTTGGGAAAACTTATTTATAATGAGTATTGCGGCGCCTCTTCAGTGCCTTATGAAAGACACAGACAGGGCAGGTATGCCATGTAGTGGTCCACCGACTCCTCACACATCGAACTTTTCATTGATTCCAGTGCTTAATATACATCTATTTATAAGGAAATAACATATAATCCATAAAACCATAAACTAGTCCTCTATTTTGTAAATAACTGTTTTGAATAAAATTTTATTTGATTTTAAATTCTTCAAAAAGTACTCATTTTTTTGTTAAATAAATTATTGATTGTTTGACAAAATACATACATTTCTTGTTTTTATAATAATAATAATAATAAGTATAAATTTTAATTATTAATAGTTTCTACTTTTGTTCACAAATTTACCGCATTTTCATATAAATTAAATGGAATGCACTTCAAGTTATGGAAAATTAAATTCTCATAAATTTTATGTACAAAAAAACCTAAAAAATTCGAAAATTAAACTGGTTTGAAGTGTAAGCGATTGCTATAAAACCTATGGATTTGTCAAATGGAAGAAATATGAGATAATTATTGACTTAAAATTAGTTATAAAAAACTAAAAAAATGGGATTATTTTGATATTAATATCACTATTGAGGCGATAAATATATATCACTCGTCGGTATATTCTGGTGACGGATCGTTAGATCGCGAGCGCCATAAGTTTATAGTGTTATCGGATGAAGCGGTGAAGATAAGACTTGAATTAGTGTCGATCGAGTTTATAGCACCGGAATGTGCTTTGATATCACCCATCAGTTGGCAGTTTTCAGTAGACCAGAGCTTCATTTGACCACTTCTGCAGCCACTGACCAAAGTATTGCTATTAGACATTATACTTAAAGAAAGGACCCAATCCTTGTGACAATTGTTAAGTGACTGCACTAATCGTTGACTTTGAAGATCCCATTTCTTGATGCAGGCGTCGCGACTTCCGGAGAAAAGGAAATCCCCACCAATTTTTAGAGCTTCGATTCCGTCGTAATGCGGAGGTTTTAAACACATCTTTGGATTATGAATTCCTCCGATCCCTTCCAACATTTCGAAGACTTTAATATAATGATCTTTTGATCCAGTGATCACCAAATTATTATCGACTCCGGCCTCTTCAACGGCTAAACACATAATGTCTGCCTTATGTCCGGTATTTAATTTTCCGATGCAATGAAACCTAAAATCAAAACTCAATAAAAATGAAAAATATTTCCATTGTCTCACATTCTGAGGTCCCAAACGCGAACAATTCGAGAACAAGTGCTGAAAAGAGTTGTTCCGTATGTACTTAATTGGATGTCAAGAATGTTTGCCTCTCCGGGTGCTAACTCTAATTTAGTTGTGTTGAGATTCATTGATATGTTATTCTGACTGACCAGACCTGAAGAACTGTTAAAACAAATTTAAATCGCATTTTATTTTATTTAAAGAAATTCAATACTTAAGAGTTTTGACACAACGCGCCGGACTATCCCTCGGATCCCATACTTTGATATAGGATTTGGAAGCAGAAAATGCGAGTCGATTGTACTCATTATAGCGAACCACTTGTACTGAGTCCGGGTGATCGCATATCGATTGGATTTCTTGACCGGTTTGTAAATCCCATATCTTTAGAGAACAGTCTAATCGTATTTGTTTTTGTTTATTAATTTCTTTGTATTCATTTTTATGCAGTTCTATACCTTTGGAACCACTGAATAGGACATCATTGGTCGCAACGACACTGAGCACAGCTCTCGTATGACCTTCTGCTCAATTAAAGCACAAATAAATTAAGTATTTTTACAAAGAATTTGATTAATATATTATTCTGTTTATGGTATTAACAGATAAACAAAAATTAATTTAATAAAAATAATCGCCAAAAATTGTTTGAATAATTAAGTTTTCATTTTTTTTAAGTAATCAAATAAAAATGTTTGGGTGTCAGAAGTTGTTAGGACTCCCACACACTCTTGAAAATGCGTTAAATATTACTCAAAACCAATTTATATAACATATAAATTGCATATAAAAAGATAAATATTAAGTAATAATAAAATTATAGATTAGAAAATATTTGGTAATGAATGCAATCAATGAAAAGTGAATGTAAAGAATAATTATCTGACCGGCGGTGTGGGTGCAGACCAAAGGAGCACTTTTATCACATTTTCCATTGAAAGGAACTATACTTCCAGTTCTATAATTAAATAATAAAAAAAATTAATTTTGAACTTAAGATATGTTTTAAAATATGAAAAGTTATGAATGCGATTGAGTTATGTTTGGATGAGAGGGACTAACCTATCGATATTGAATTGATTGTTAGTTATGGTACCATTTGTTAGTCTGGAGAAGACATTTTCAGTGGCGTCACGATTCCTCCTCTGAACAGAGGGGGAGACCGGAGGCGTTGAGGACTCACTATTCAATTCCCTGTTTTGAGAATTTTTAGCTTAAAATTAGAGATTATTCTTAAAATTAGAAACAGATTTGGAATTAAATGTAATTTTCGGTAAAATCGTTAACGAAATCAAAACCAAAACCAAAATTCAATTAAAAAGAGAAGGATTGGGTGGTGAGGAGAGGACGGGACACACAATAAGCGTAAGCGAGTGATTGTATATACTCTTACGTCGAGAGTTGTCTGGAGACATAATTGAACGGTTGGTTAGAAATTGAATTTCCTGAGGAAGAAAGTGTTGCGGTTCGCAAACGACGTGTCGGGTCTGACAGAAGGGGTAGTCGTTCGTACGTTTTGCGTTTGAAAGAAGGAGAGTAAAAGAGTTCGGATTTGGGAGCAAAATATAGACAATCCCTGAATAGCACAGAATAAATGTCAAAAGATTTTAAAATTTTGATTCCATTTGCTTTAATAAAACTTTTATAAAAAAAATTCAAATCTTCTTTTGATTCAATTCTGTGCGCAATTCTGCAGACATTGATATAAATATTTACATAAATATAAACATTATTTAAATATAATTAAAAAATCAAATAAATGGTAAACTATTTATTGAATAATAAAAACATGCATTAAATAAATATGGAATTATTTGTAATTTGATTTTATAAAAACAAAAAATAATTGAATCGATTTATTGATTTCAAATAAAATAAAATAAAATAAAAATAAACATAAAATCTCACTTCAGAGACGGAGCACTGGGCACACGATGAACATCAGACTCTTGAGTGCCAACGTTTGGGGCCATTAAACTCTGAGTCATACAATCGTTATTACCGTTCTTGTGATCGAATACCGCTGTTGTCTCAAAAAGCAATTCTTGTGGCGTTCGTGTGGTTCGACGGGCCTTTTCTGCCTTCGATGGGGTACTATTCCTGCCCGACGGCAGAGGTAATGATGGAATTGCAAACTGATGCTCGAAGTCAATGGGAGGTAGTTCTGGTTCGAAGCCGTTTTCATCACCAGATTGGAGAATAGGGTGTTCAAGGAAAGTTTGGTCCAATACGTGGTGTAAGAGCTGTTCCTGAATTAAACTACTGTCAGTTATTTGTTTGTACTGAAGTTCAATCTCTTTCTTTTCTTCCTCTTTCTGTGTCACTAATATTGACTGATTTATAGCCATCGCTAAGACTTTATCGAACAAATACTTTACTTCTTCAGGTTTAAGGTATGGAATGATTTGTGACATATCGTTAACATCCAAGTCTTTTGCGTCTTCGATCTGAAGAATAGTTGATTGCATTTCATTGATATTATCATTAATATATTTAAGATTAGCCTCGATGTTTTCAATTTCGTCGCGCATTATTCTTAAATCAGTCTCTTCTTTACCCATTTTGAGAGCGGACTCATACTTTTTGTTATTCTTTTCTAATGAACGGCTCAATTGTTGTCTTTGATGAATGTATCGCTCCATTGCTTTCTCGTGAACTGAAATATTTTGTTTACTTAAAACAATTTTGTTGATATCATTTTCAAGTTTTTGCCATTTATTCTTAGCCGCAACTGGAGAATATGGAAGAGGACGGCGACCATTAGTTCTACCGTTAATCACACGACCGGCCACTTTATCACTCATTGGATTAACTCTTCTTTTAAAAGATTTAATTTCTTCGTCTTTACGTTTCAATAAATTCTTATAGCGATTACTTTCGACTTCAAGACTTTTAATTTTAATTTCCTTTTGTCGGTCCTGTTTTGAAAGTTGTGATATCTTTTTATTATTTCTAATCTCTGCTTCTCTATGTTTTTGTGTTTCCTCTTTCATTTTAGCCACTAATTTAACCTTTTGTTTTTTCATTTCCATCACTTCGTTTCTCAATTGTCTCATTTGATTTTCATTGGCTGAATTGGCTCTCATAGCCTGGAAGTGTTCTCTTTTTGCCGACTGAAGTTTTTTCATTTCTATTTGCAAAGTATTCAACTTTTTCTGATATTCGTCCCTAACTTTACGGGCCTTATCGTCGCCCTGAGAGCCAAAAGAATTTAATTTTGCCAAAACATTATCTCTCTCTGACTCAGTTTCAGTGATTTTATTTTGAAGCTGAAGAAGTTTATCCTCGTATTGTTTACGCATTGAATTCATACGTTTTTGAGTCTTTTCTAACTGTTCGATGAGCTTCTCTTTCATAGATATATCAGAAGTTAATTGCATGAGCTCTTCCTCCGCTATATTCACGGCATTCTTTGCCTCCTCTTCTCCGTTATCAGTCTCTTCACTGTTTTCACTGTCATCTGAATCGGAATCACTCTCTACTTGTTCTTCATCGCCGTTGACTTCATTTGTTTCAGTGACTTCAATATCGTTGCCATTAGTGTCACTGTTTCTTCTAAGAAGACTTTTTCTTACTTTTGTTAATTTCTTCATTTTCTGGACATTTCTTTTTGCCTCTAAAATCACTTCACTCGCATCCATTTCTTCGGAGGGATGTATATCATAATGACCTGTCATAGCAACAGCTCTACTGCCTTGGAAAGGACTTAATGAAAGTCTTGGACCCATTCGATTGGACTGTTTTCTAAGTATAGAACAGGTTTCTTCCATTTCCATTAATTTAGTTCTGAGTTCTTCAATTTCCTTCATATATCCTTTGACTAAAGAGGAGACATCAGAGTTACCGCCCGAACCAATTGAGTTAATCCAATTCCCGGTTTCCCTTTCGACTAAGAGTTCGGTATTTCTTGCGGTCAGCCTCTCGTTTGTCTCCTGAAGTGCTTTAATTCTGGTTCTAAGGTTTGAGACCTCATTCATTAACATATTATTTTCGTGAAACATATCATTGACTTTTTCAGTTCCGTCGCTGTCTATAATTCTTTTTCCTTGTTTATATTCCTGAAGTTCAATTTGTAGTGTTTGTATTTCTCTGCGAAGGGCTGTTATAGTCTGACTGGACTTGTCCTGATTGGCAGTTACCCTATTCTTTATATTTTTGGCTCTATTTGCGTAACGCAAAGTGTTTAATGTCTCCATAAAATCCTTTCAGACGAAACACAAAAAAATTATTCACTTTTTTGATGAAAGCATTCAAACAAAAGTTTTAAAACAAAAGACAAATCATTGAAAGAACTCAATAAAAACAATTAGAAACACATTTTGAAAACAATTCGTCCATAAAATTATTGTTTGATAAGAAGAGCAGAGAATATAAAAAGCAGTTTAACTCTAAATCTTTAAAATCGATTGAAAATAATAGTAAAGTAAATGAAGACATTTTCAATCAATAAAAAAATATATCAATTATTGCGTAATCGGCGGACAATTATTATATTTAAAATAATAATAAAAAAAGAGAAACACTCACCCGATCACTAGGACTGACACAAGCGATCATAAGAGTCATACTGTTGCCGCCCAACGAATCCTGAAGGAGACGGGTTAGTTTAGAATCGCGATACGGAACATGTGTAGCCCTCTTGGCCTTATCCCCGAGTGCTGAGATAACATTGCCCAGGGCAAGAAGACCAGAATTGATGGATATTCCTTCTCTGGCCCTTTCACCGGTAGCGCCGGTTCTTTTAAGTCGTTCAGAACCGGCCAAATCAACGAAATGAAATTTAGCGGTCAGTGTTTCGAACTCTTGAGGGCCTAAATCGGTATTCATTTGTTCACTAATTTCTTCACCGAAGGACTGATCAATTGTGGTAACTCTGTGTTGTTTGATGTGAAGAGTAAATATTGCGTGAGAACGGGATGACTGAGCGTTCATTTGCGTTGAAGCCGTCGTACGCGAAAGAGCACCCATTTTGAGGCATTGAAGCGTCTCTTCAATGTTTTGCACTGATTTAGTGGTCACACCATCGATATAAATGCCTCCATTGGAGTCCTCATGAATTTTAATTTGTGAGTGTTTTGAGCGCTCGTCGGATAACAAATCAATAATGTCTTCGTTGTAGAGCTCAAGAAACTGTGCGTTCACTTTAAACTCTGGAATCATTTCTTTTCTATCGCTGGACTCTCTTTGACGTAAAGCTATACCATTGAAGAGATGTTCAACTGCTCGAGGAATAATTCCCTTTTCATGACTAACATTTCCGATGTCAAAACCCGTTCCCATTGTATAGGTTTTGCCGCTACCGGTCTGTCCGTACGCCAAAACAGTGGCATTAAAGCCCTCAAAACAACTAAAGAGACAATCAATGGTTGACAACAGACAAAAAAAGATGTGAATTACCCCTCAATTAATTTTTGAATGCATTCCTCATATATTGATTGTTGAATAGAGTTAGAATCGAAGACATGATCGTAAGTGAAGGCTTTGTCTGCCCCGAGCCATACCTGTGGCTCATTTGGTGTGACTCGAGTACATGTTTTACACATATCTATCACTTCTTTGGGCAGTTGTGGTCGTATTCTATTAATTCATTTTAATAAATAGACAACAATTTTGTTAAAATAATATGATTCCATACCTGATGGCAACCCTAACATTGTTTTCTTGTTCCATATCTTCGGGCAAATTGTAGTAATTGTGATGTATTGTAGGATATATTGTCTGACAAACTGTTTGTTTGTTTTCAAAACATTTAATTAATTTTTTTTGTCGTTTAAGACATTTGTTGATAAAAATGAAACACAAAAATAAACAAAAAAAACTCAATAAACAGTTAATTAAAAAAAATTAAAAAAAATAATTCGGTTTAAAATAATAACTAAATTAAAATCATTTTAAAATGAAATTCATTGAATTATTTGACAAAATTTGAATGTATTTGAGTTTGTAATGAATGTTAACTGAAACAGAACTGAAAGCCAAATGACGACAAACAGAGCCAACACTGCTTTGAGTTATACTTTGAGTTTAGACTTGAGTTGAGTCGAGTCTCACGAATAACAGACTCTCTAATAGAGAGACACAACATTTCATACTATATTTGGCGGACTTTTTATTTGTTTATACGATAAGTCCTTGTCTTCAATTTTTTCCTCTCATTTGGTTTTATAAAAATGTTGTCCAACAGTTCAGTAAATCAGTATTTCCTTCAACTAAAGGTAGTACTGGTTTTTCACTCTTGAAGTTCAGATGAAGGGTTCAAATCTTAAGTTTAATAATTAGATTTGAAAAACTGTCAGTTTCTCAATACTGAGGGATAAGAAAATAATTAAACTAAAAATTGAAAACAAATTTTAGTTCAAATATTTTTATTTTATTTTAATTAATTAATTTTCTACAAAACTTTTGGAATATTTATAGAGTATAGAAAATCTGAAAATATATTCAATTTAGTATCTAGAATATCATTAACCTAGATACAAACATTTAATTCCCAATAATTACATTATAAAACTCTCGTTTTAATGTATTTTCAAACTTTTAATTTGTTCTGAACTTAAATATTGTTTTCACCTGAATTTTGAGATTAAAAGATTGTGTAAGAGATTAACCGCAAAATAATGATTAAAGATATTTATCACTACTTTTCTCACAAAATATGACAAACAATTGAAAGAATATTTATATAAAGAGTTTAATAAAACACTCGAATAAAGGTTTAGGAAATAAATTCTCAATAAAACAATACTTGAAAAATACAAAAGTATTTGAAAATTTAATAATTCAATGATTTAAAGCGTCGGACAAACACTATATTTGTATATTTCATTGACAATTCAGTTGGCGTTTCATTTTGCGGAGGATTTCGTTTAACTTTTAATTTATTCTTTGCTTAAAGACAACACTCATTTGAAATGATTCTCTTCTAAAATTTGATAGATTTTTTCACAGAGGCTTTTGAAGGACAACCTTTTTTAACATTAATTTAATGTTCGCTTCCCTTAAAATTTGTTTAATAATACAGAGATGTTCACCAGTTTATAGACTATCACTGGAAACCAATCCTTCGAATTAATTTCTTTTAAATTATTCCTTGAGTTTAAACTTTAAAGCTATAGCTATACCTTATTTTGAACTTTTATATAATGAAATATATGTACAGATCTGTGCAATCAAATATATAATATTACATATATATGTATGTATATTTGTAATAAATTTACTCTATTCCAAGTTTAAATGTCTATATTCAGCGTTTTTTAAAGAGTATGAGTCCTTCCATTAAATAACTTAAAAAATATAACCATTTGGAGCTTAAATACATTTTTAAGTAATTCTTCAATTTTTATATAAAAATTTTTGAAAATATTATAAAAACAATTTAGACTTCTGTTTAGAAAAAGCAAATTTAGTGTTAATTCAATATAAAGTTTATATTTTTATTGAAATTATCTTAAAATATTTGAGAACTATTTAAGGAAAGACTGACCTTTGGTTAAAAAGATTGCCTAAAGTAAGTAAAGCCTATAAATTATTCATAAATAATTTAAAGTCAAATATTTTATGAAAGTCTACAAAATTCCAAATGATTGCCATAATTACTATGAGAAGAACTATTGATGCTTATCATGAGAAACTTGCACAAATTTTGTTTATTTATAATTGCGTGAAAATATCATTAATGAAAACTTTTAACCAGGCATAGCCAAAGGTTTTGCATAGAAAGGGGATTGATTTGGGGGTTTGAGGTTCAAGAAAAATAGTAAAGTAGTTTTGGAACATTTCCTAAAAGTGCTAATTAATCAAAAGTTTGCAAATTTTAATGGGGGCTAAAAATTTTCATTATTGGGAGATTTAAGAATAGCCCTTAATGCACATGCCTCCCTTCCTCCATCCCTCCCTCTTTCCCCCCTCTCGGCTTTTAACCCAATAATCCTTAATTTGATTCGCTTTTGTTTCTATAATTTTTAAGTCAAACATTACTGTATTTCACGAAATGATTTCGTTTATGAATTTCCAAACATTTAATTTTGTGAATATATTTATGGCACAAATAATGCACTCAATTCTGTAATAAATCCAATGAATTGAAACTAAAAGCACAGTTTCATTGAAAATATTCCCTGATTTCAATAATTAATGTATTATTAAAATGTTTATCTCAATTAAGTTAAATACAAACTCCTTTTAATCACGACTCGAGAGTCGATTAATAAATGAATCGTTTGTTTTAATGGTTCAAAGGATTCATTAAACCGGAGAAGAAGATTATTAGCGATTCTTTATTTTATTCGATTCTTTTGATGAAATTTTAATTCATTTTATAATTGTTTAAACTCTTATAATATTATAAACAATTAAAAGAATAATTTGTTTTAGTTTTAAATCAAACAACAAAACTATTCGAACCATAACTACTATTTGTGTCAAAACTAATAAAAAAAGGATAAATTGATATCAAAAAAGAGATTAAGTTCTGTCTATCATAAACTTGGGCTCAATTATTGTTGAGATGTTATTAAATATCGTTCTTTTGTTGTAAGTCTTCATTGAATTAAATTAAATGAAATAAAAGTTTTGAGAATTTTTACGAAATGAAATGCGATTCGTTTGGAGTCAAATAAAAATAGAATTCCTATACTTCGGGTCATTAACTTTGGTTTGAAAGCAGACTATTTTTATATTAGTTTGTGTGCAGTCATCGCAAGACAACCACAAAAGGGGTTCTTCATTTGCCATATGGAAGACCTATTTATGTGATTTCCATCACATTTCCTCGAAATCATTTAGATATGAGTAGAGTTACCAAAAGATTAATCTTTCAAATCGACTCAAACCATACTATTTTGTCTGTTTTGGATGCATAACAGGAGAGTGTTAGTACACATTCAGAATTCTCACAACACAAGAGTACTTCCCATATCAAAAATTTAGTCCATAACTAGACTATAGTGGAAACGTTAATAAAAGAGATTATTATCTCTTTTATATTATAATCCATTATATTTCATAAAAAGATTAAATCGAATCAAAAAAATATTTGAAATTAGAAATTATATTAAAATATTAATAATTAAAAAAAATTATTATATTTAACTTAAATTTGTTGAATCGTTACCCACTTTGAAGAAGAGTCTAAAAGTAGTTCTGAATTCCTGTCTATTAATCAGAATAAATGATGAAATTTTATGTTAATAAAAGTGAGGAATCAATGTCTTCAAAACCCTTCGCTTATTAATGTTAATGAACTGAATATTGAATCCAATATTTAATTAATCATTAATTTAATAACAACTTATATATAAAATTCATTAAAAATAAAACTATCGACAGAAAGACTTCAAAGGAATTTCAAATACATTTTTCTAATATAAACTAATTATTTGAGAAATGAATGAATGTTATTATAGGTAAGAAAATTAGTTGTATCTCAAAAGTAGTGTAAATCACATAAAATATTTGTGTTTATAAGAGAATTATTATTTATTCTGAAATTGAGACTCAATATAAAATATGTACTATCAACTATCATCTATCAACTATAAACTATCAATTATTAAATCGTTGTTCATTTGTCATTAATTTTATTCAAATCCTTTTATTATCATATCTTTCATTGTTTTATATTTTATTAGTTTTAAAATAAATAAATTTTCAAAGAAATAATGGAAAAAATCGTGAATTTTCATCTTATATATCATTAAATAATTATTGTTTGAATGAATTGTAATGAAATGAAATCTATTGAAAATTTTAGTCAAAAGTTTGCCATTTATTCAGAGATTAATTGGCTTTAAATATAAAATTGAAAAACAAGTGATAATAATCTGAATTAAATTATTAATAACATCGGAATAAATTATAATGAAATTTGTTTGCTTTGAAAATAATGATTCAATTATTTAAATGAAATATTTTTATTGATTTTCTTAATAATACTAAACATAAGTTTAAAATAGAATTTAAGTTTTGGTTAAATAATTCATTAAATTAATCCATTTGTTGGTTATATCACGATGTGTTCATTGAGATTCACACAATTATTTACCATAACATACAATTCATTCTTCATTTCAAATCAATAACCTTCAATAAATAAGCAAGGTAACTGTAAAAATTCATTAAAGAATTCATCTATTGTTATACTAATTATTTCCTTTAAATATTTTTAAGCTTTTTATGTGAATCTGTTTTTCTTTTATTAATTAAATGAATAAAATAAATAATTTTACATAAGAGATAATAAATTATTAAGTTGAGCAAGTTAAAGTTAAAGTTAATGTGCAGAACAATACTATTGGAATGTTTTAAATGTTAAATGTTTAGTTTTATTGTGTAATATTTATAACTCCCTCTATCGATAAAATGTTGTATTATATAATTAATTTAATATAAATTATTATATGATTAGTAAAAACATAAATTGTTATTAATTTCTATTAATTAGTATATTTTATAATTGTTACTAGGTCACAAGATGCTTATCTTAAGGATCAAATTAGTTTTTAAGACAAGATTTTTCACCTGGCCTATTTTAAATTATCTACCCTTAAAATGAAATAGATAATTTGTAGAAATTATACTGAAATAAGACTTAAAAAGGGTTCACTTAAATTAATATGAATTAAAATTAAAAAAAATTAAGTATTAAATAAAAGATTAAAAATGTGATAATAATCTAATAAACAGTCTATTAGTCTTCTAATTAGTCTAGGTTATATTTAATAACGACTATGAATTATTTAATAAAATATTTTAAAATAAATAATATTTAAAAGTTTGAAAAACAAATTAAATTTGATGTCAACCGTAAAGATTAGAAAAAAGTGATAACATTTATGATAAAGTTATCAATTATCAACATTTCTCTTAAAACTTTTAATACGAAAATATATAATAATTGACTAGACTTGCGTATTAGCAAGGTCAATTTATAATGTCTATTCAATGTCTTTTACTATTGAATCACAAATCTATTTCATTATTTGTTTTATTGCAAAATATAAAAATATAATAATTTTTTATTTATTTAATGAGTGATCAGAAGTGGAAACGAAATAAAATTTATAGAAAATTAAAAAAATCAAATTCATTAGTTTTGTATCGATTTGTCATAAAAAATAAATATTTGAGTCAATGTATGGATTGATTTCAATGAAAGGCAAAATTTGATAGCATTAAACCCAAACTATTGTCAATTTATGAAATATTTGATGACTTTTAATATTTAACATTAAATGAATATCAATCGATTCAATATAAGTAATATAACATTTTATACTTAAGATAACATTTGTGACACAAAATTAGTTTTACATTAAAATTGAGACAAATTAAGATTTCGTAGGATTTTTCAAATCATTTAATTTATAATTAATTTTTTTTTCAATTTTTGAATTAAGCGCTATATTTACTAAACAAAAATTTAATGAATACAATTGACACCAAATGTGTAAAAAACATTTTAATAAATTGTTAACAAAAATAAAAAATGAATCAAATATTAAATGAAAAGAAAAATATAATTAAATAAATATTTAATAAATTTATTGAATAAAATTTAGTTATTTAAGTGAAGTCATTATATTTTTGATTAAAAAAGAAAAAAAAAGTTTTGGTTAAGAGAGAGAAGTGTATGATTGCAGACAACTGAGAGTGAGTTCAGTGCAACCATTGGTTGTCTGTCAGTGGATTTTATTGTGACGTTTTTCAAATATGGCAAAGAAAGGAGTGGTCTGTCTCTACGTCTACACAATGTTGTGAAACTCTGAACGATTGGATGAGCCATTGGTTGAGCCATAGTTCAGCCATTGCTGTGAACTGCCATTACTGTTGATCGCAGCCATCATTGTTTGCTTCGCCATAATTGACAACACATGCAATTGGGTTGACATTAATGGCCGACTCAGACGAACAAATAGTCGAAGTCCAAGAAGTGGAGATCGAAGCCATTCCTGTCCACATAAAAGAAGAGGTGGACTCTGACTCTGACAATGACGGTATGGACACTCTTTACTTGTATTTGGGATTTGAGACAATTGAGACAAACTCTAACATAACTTCAATACATTTATAGCTTTCATTAAAGGTTTTAACTTTCGGTTTCACCAAAACTTTTATTCTTTGTTTTTATCTAATTTTGAGACTATTTTTGTGTCTTTCGTTTATTTGTTTCTCATTTTAGGAATAAATGAAAGCATAAAAACTTTTTTGTTTCAAATGTTTTATTCAAATCTTTTACTTCTCATTACTTTTTATTATTTTATTTATTTTTATTAAACTTTAGTTTTCTTTAGACTTATTTTTGATTATTATTTTGATTAATAGAATGAAAAGCTTTAAAATCCTTTGACTTTATTTTCCCTTTAATTCCAGTTTTTCTTTATTTCTCTTCAAAAATGTCTTTATATCTAAAAAGTTGTCGTTATTTACAAATAATTTTATCGCAAAACTATCAAAGAATGCGATGAATAGAAAGTTATTATTAAATACCAAACCTTTAATACATTTAAATTCATTTAATGAATGCTTTAAATAACATATGTTTTGCATTTTATATGAAATAAGTCTTAAATTACAATATTTGAGAGCTTTTAACGTATGATTGAGTTTAGAGTTAATGGTATTAAACATAAACTTTAGTCTATTTTATAGATAAGACTTAAGATAAGTAACAGACGTTTTGTAAACAGTTTTGAAAGAGTTTTGAATTGTTTGTCGCCAAACAGACCGTCAAATGGTAGCCCTCCAACCAGACGACGACCATTTTGGTCGGCACTGGCCGGTCGATGACGACGACGACCATAACTCAGTTTTCCCTTCGAGTGCCCCCGAAATCCTTATAGAAACGACTCCAACCACTACTAAAAAGAGGAGATCAGGTCTGAGATGACAGTTATCTAATGATTTGTTAATCAGTTGTTTAACGATAGGCTCTTCTGTTAATTCTGGGAACAAAAGAGCAAATAAACGGACGATTCAAAGCGGAACTACTCTTTTACAACCCTCTCAGCAGAGGTCGGGCGGAGGTTCAGCTAATCGAAAATGGGAGCAAAAACAGGTGCAAATTAAAACTTTGGAGGGAGAGTTCAGTGTCACGATGTGGGCGACCGGCACTGACGAGGGTATCGTTTATCTTCGACCGTATTTTTGTCAATAATTATCAACTCTTTTGTTGACATCGATTACAGAAGAAATAGTGTCGGCAAATATGGACGACGACTTGTCCTCATCATCTCATTCACAGCTAAATATTAATGAATACGTGACTGGAATTAAAAAGATTCCCCGCGAAGGCATTCCCGGCGTTGATTTGTCGGACCCGAAACAATTGGCCGAATTCGCAAAGTATTTGATTTAGTGTTAAATAATTGTTTTGACGCCTTTTCTTATCTCTTAATCTAAAGAATGAAACCCAGGAAACAATCACTTGAAGACGAGTCGAGAACGATAGCCTGTCCTCATAAAGGTATTACTTATTGACAAATAATTATAAATACTTTACTAATTGTTTGTGAAAAGGCTGTTCCAAAATGTTTAGGGACAACAGCGCAATGCGTAAACATCTTCACACTCACGGGCCTCGAGTACATGTCTGTGCAGAATGTGGTAAAGCATTTGTAGAATCGAGTAAATTAAAAAGACATCAATTGGTTCATACGGGAGAAAAGCCGTTTCAAGTATTGAAAACAATTTATTCTTTACTTTAGTTTAATGAATGTTTTGTAAATGAAGTGCACATTCGAGGGATGCGGTAAAAGGTTTTCTCTGGATTTTAATTTACGAACACACGTTCGTATTCATACCGGTTCGTAGTTCTGAGCTATTGTTTGATGTGAACCAATAATTATCAATTGATTATCAATGGGTGATGTGTAGGCGATCGGCCCTATGTTTGCCCTTTTGATGGGTGTTCTAAAAAGTTCGCACAATCAACAAATTTGAAGTCTCATATCCTGACCCACGCAAAGGCAAAGGCCAACCAACAACAGAGAATCACAACAATGGAAATTCCCATTTCATCCCCTTCTGGTACGCCATCAAATATACCAGACGTCGGCACCGAATGTTTCGTTATAGCGACCACCGATGACGGCATTGTTCTTCAGTAGAACTTTATGTAAATCATTGTATGACTAAATTTATTACTATTTAATAATAATTAATAAAAAGGAAAAAATAGTAAAATTGGAATATATTTGACTATTTTATCACTGGATATGAAATTTATTAAATATTATTTTGTAAAAAAGCTTTTATTTAATTCTTTAATGTATTTATCGGTAACTTATTATTAATTTTATGATATTCTGATTGAATGCTAATTCTGTATAATATAATTGTATTCCTTTTATTCTATTTTAGTCTCAATTTTCATTGAAATCATTTTTCAATTTTATTTCATAAAAACTTAAATAGTAATGAATATTCATTTTTAAAATAAGGGTCAGTTAAGACCCAACGAATGACGAATGAGACGAATATTTCAAAAATTGTTCAAAAAAACGAAATTCTTCTCATTGTTTATGTAATAAAGTATTTTGTATTTTTGTGACTC
Source organism: Galumna obvia (assembly GCA_034695785.1). Classification (NCBI taxonomy): domain Eukaryota; kingdom Metazoa; phylum Arthropoda; class Arachnida; order Sarcoptiformes; family Galumnidae; genus Galumna; species Galumna obvia. The sequence continues at coordinate 33,733 of JAQFZM010000075.1, forward strand.
AAAGTCCAAATACTCATTAGTTTTCATTCTTTTTAATTTTTTTTATCATTTATTTAATCCATTAGTTAACTGTCAAACATTGCATTTGAATAAAGTTTAATATAAAAATTGAATATAAAATAAATGATTCTTTTAATAAGAATTTGAAATTCATTCAAAAGTGAAACACTTATAACATATTATGTTTAAAATTGACACTAATTTTTAAAATGAGAACCAATTTGTAAAATATGAACATTTTATATATATATTTATAACGAGTCATAACTAATTCTAAATATAGTCCAGACATATGTTCTGAGCCTTAATTAACTAACCGTTGGTTTATTACAAGTCTTTTATGTAATACGGATTAAAAGGAAGTCAATAGAAGTCAAAACTTTTATTTTTTTTATGAGAAATTGCATCCGTTTATTGAAAATGTTTTCTAATAGTTTTCTAACCATTTTCTAACCAAACGATACTTTAATAATATATTTTCAATTTCTCATAATTTTTATGACTTCAGAATTTATTTGTAATAAAGAAATAATTTTTATAAAAAATTAGTTTAAAAAATATTGAATTTACAAAATATTATCTAAATTTCATTAACACATAAATAATAAAGAAAACAAAAAATGCAAATAAAATCAGATAAAGAATGTGTCGGTTCTGTCCGGAAGTGGCGATTCGTTTGACTCTATTCATAGATGAGGACAATAGACCCCAACTCGAGTCGAAAGTATTGTCCATATCTTTAATAAACATATTTTGGTCTTTAATCTCGTCTCCCATTTCTAGAGTCAACTGAATTGAAAACAAATATAAATACAATTTAAGGAATGAAGAAGAAAAGACCTACAGATTTAAGGGCTCCCACTTTAGTTCTGAGTCCATCAATCATTTGGTCATTTTGTGTCTCTAAGGGTTCATAACTCGAATCGTTTGAATATCCATTTCCTGAGAAACCATTTGCTATGGATTTTCGATTCAAATTAAAATCAATGAAAACATTATTTTATAATTTTTACAATAGTTTTGATGAGCCGTTCGTCGATTTGCCATCGCTTTTAGCAAATATTAAGTTTTGTTAATTAAAATCAATTAATAAAATTAATTAATAAATTCAACGAATAAAAGGAAAGGAAAGTTGTTTTGAACGAAGTGTTGATGTCATCATAAAAATGTTACGTTTAAATGATAACAAACATATGATAGCAAATAGATTTGTTGAAGTTTCATATAATAGAACCCTTAAAACATTTCCCAAATACTTATATGAAATTGTATTTAAAGATAAATATAAATCAAAAGCTTTTGTTTACAAAAATTTTAAATTATTTATTAAGTGTTTAGACGTTTAGTTAAGTTTTAATTATATTTTCAAAATCGAAATGAGGTTCAATGAAAAAGAATTGTGTCAATACTCTTCGGGATCGGCCACTAAAGAGGGTCGTATATACCACAAGAACCCAAACACGGGCTTCAGAGAAGGTATGAATGATTAAAAGTTGATGGGTTAGTTGTTGACAGTGTTGACACCCCTTTCAATAGGATATAAAGAGCGTTGGTTTAAACTTTTGGGAAATCTATTGTTTTATTATCGCGTCAATGAATACGGAGGCGTTCATAACAAAGAACCGATTGGTGTCCTCGTCATTGAAATGTGTCGCGTCCAGAGAGAGGACGAGTCGGCCCTTCCTTTTGCTTTCTCTATATGTTTGTGACATTTGTTTGAAGAAATGGATTAATTGTTTCCTATTTATTAGGTTTTGACAGCGATTTGGATAAAAAGCATTTAATGGGTTGTAGTAATCAAAAGCAATGCGACGAATGGGTCCATATTCTGAGTGAATGTAGTTATCAGTACCAGAGAAGTTTATTAACTCATTTAAGAAAAACTCTTTTCGACAAAACAGGAACCGATCCGTTGGCCTCATATTCATATCCAACCAATTAATTGATTCTTGAGCTCAACTTTTGTACAATTAGTGAATATTTTTTTATTTTTTAATAATTTTTAATAATTAATAAATGAATTATAACTTATTTTAACTAAAAATAATAAAAGATTTTATAATAAATTTAATAAAATATATTAAGTAATGACTTAATCACAGGAGCCGTCAGACCATCCCTTAAGCCATCGTTCGTCGACTCGATTGCAATCAAATAACTTTTTGCCTAATTTTTTGTTAACTTTATTATGGATTCGACAAAACCATTGACTTAAAGCCTTTTGACTTTGAGTTTGTGGCGGATCCAAAACAATATCTTTTTGGAAGTCTTGAGCGCAATAATGACACGGATATAACCGCGAAAATGAATCTATAAATTGTTTTATGTCTTTCTCTTGACTATCGGTTGGCTTTTCCGGATAATAAGCGGCGATTGTATGTAAAAGAGACCAACTGTTTCGTCCCAATTGGTCCCGACTTAATGGACATCCCTTATCTTCAGCCGATTCTTCACTTATATGACTTTTATGAGATCTTTTGCTCTGCATTTGTGACCACTGTTTGAAGTCATTGCAGGCACGACAGGGTTTAGCACTTCTGCCACCCGTTCCATACAACTCGTCGTCGTTGTGATCCATTCTTATGATATTCGACCAATTCTTCAGTTGTCTTAAATCCAAATATGAAAACATAACTAATATTAAAGAAATGAGAACTAAAACAATAAAATATTAAAGAAATGATGCAATTCTTGAATCGAGTTCTGAAAATAAGATAAAAAAGTAAATGTATTTATTGTGTCGAGTGATGGCAGTGATGTGAGTGCGCACAACACACAACACAACACACCTCTCCTAAACTAATGCCACTAAATGTGAGGAACGACTCAACTCTGAGCTGCCATTTCTTCAGTGTTTGCTTCCAGTGATCGACAATAATATTATGTTTAATATCCAATTAAATTATTTTTGATATTCAAAGGTATGACAATTAATACCTCTTTTACTATAATTTATAATTAATATGATTTCAGTGTTTTCTTCTGAAATTCATTTTATTATTAATTTTTCATTAATTTGTATTAAAAATTGTTTTTCAATGAATTTATTGTATTTTTTGTTTTTATTTGAATTTAACGACAAATGAATTCATTTTGATATCACTTTTTATTTGTTTTTCTTAAATACTGAAGTGATTTAAATAAGCAAAGATTGTCTTATCCGTGTGTTTGACGTGCATTAGAAATTGATCTTGATTATATTTGATTATATTTGTCACAAATCTTATTTGTCAACTGTTGGTGACCACCATTTATAGCCATTTCTCATAAAAATTAGCTCAGAATTAGTTTATGGATTAAGTGGTGATCTATTTATTAGTGTTTGATTGGATTTTATTGTGAAACTGATTTCAATGACAATTCAACTCTTAATCGAAGAGAAATTAATTGATTTGTTGTAAACATTTGCGATAATTGAAGACCTGTTTTGTTGGCATTAAAACTCATAAAATGATTTAAATTGTGGCACAGAATGTGTTATAATTACTTTATTTTGAATTTGAAGCGGAAAACCGACACTTAATGTAAGTGTCATTTACACCGAAACTCACGCAAAGACAACATTCACTTCACTTGAGTTTGAATTTTCAGTGAGTCTTCAGTGAGAGTCATATAAATCACATAAAAACTTCATTTTTAATCAAAAGATATTTTATAATAAAATTTTCGGACGAATGCCTTCTCTCTCACCGATTGTCAGATAAAACACTAAAAATAATTTTTTTTTAAATTTAATTCATAATTTTCTTTAGTTTTGTCTTTAATTGTGATTAAATCTTTTAGAAATACTTTTTTTTGTATATAAATTGATTTATTCATTGAAACACTTGTTTTTAATTGTTAAGATTTAGGTGAGAATATGTCAATTATATAAATTGAAGTAGCACATTTCAAGCGTTAAGGACAGTCCTTTTCTCTTAAAAGCGATCCTATCTTTAATTCACTCGATTTTGTCGTTTGAAAGGATTTGTTGGCATTCGTTGGCATTCATTTCATTGTTTATTCATTGAATTCATTCAATTGAAAGACTATTTATCACTTATTTTCAAAGTTTAAGTGATTTTGAACTAAATTTTATCAAAATATATATAAATTCTTAAATTATGTGGAAATATATTATTTATATTTAGTTAATAAAATAATTAGTGAAACACATCTTTAATTGAAAGTAATGGAAGTAAAGTGAGTCTGAATTTTGAAAATGAATTGACTCCCAATTAATTATTAAAAAGAAGTTCTCTTTTGAAATCACTCTTAAATGATTTCTGGACCTATTATCCATTAGACCTATTCTTAAACAACCCTTAAATTAGTGCTTTCGGTCATAAATAATATGAAGTTATGTATTAAATATTGTTTTCTACCCAACGATCGGATTTAAGTGAAGATTAAAAACCGGGAGATTTTCCGCTATTTTCTCATTTTCTAAACAATAATTGGATTAATTTAAAAACAAAGAAATACTAAAAAAATTAAACCATTTTATGAAATGTCAGTAAATGATAGGACACAAAAATTTTGAATATAAGTGATTATTGAGTCTATCAGTTGTCACAATCTTTGTCTTCCGCCTACAGTAAAACCTTTGACTCTCTCTAAAGGGGTCGGCAATGGTTAATGACTTGAAGGAGATACACAACTATTTGATATATAGAATACCATTTGAGAATTCGAGGAATGGCTTTACTTTAGATGCAGTTTTTTTATGACTATAAGTCATTAGATCTACTGGTTTTAGGAAGTTATATGATCTTGTTAATATTAAGAGTCCTCACTCATAAGTATAATGAATTCCAAAATAAATATTATATCGAAATATATATATATTTTATTATTTGGGAAAAAGTTCTCTAATTTTTGTTTGTTTTGTGGATTAATAAATAAAGACATTCATTAGAATTAGTTGTGTTTGTGTTCAAACAGTTCCACAAAAAATTATTCTCAATTAAAGTGACTTTTATAGTGATTACAATATAGAAGAGGGGATGAAAATGATGGCCAATTTTATTGGTGGCGACCCCTCCACTAAGTTTTTGTTAGTTGTTGTGACCCCACAATTATATAATCGATAAACGTTTGAGTAGTTTTGCGCGAATCCATTGCTATTCACAACTGATGTGATATTAAGTTATTTTATACATTCTTTATCTAAAGTGATGTTATAAATGTCTAATTCAATGTAATTCTCGATTTTTATGTAAAACTATTGACTTTTTGTTCGTAAAAATAGAGATTCGGGTAATGTTTTCGTTTACCTAATGTTATACAATATAAGAATCTATTGATTTGTTCACCAATTGTTTAGAGAAAATTCAAACAAATAATAAATTGAATGAAAGCTATGACTCTAATAAAGAAGAAGAAGAAAGAGAGGAGAGACTGACTCTCAAAAGCAATAAAACAGATCTGACGGACAATCAATAAATATATTTATTGTAAAAAATAGTCAAACATTTGGACACCTATTGTATATGTTTTTGGTTTTACTTAATTTTTTATTCAGAGTTATTCTGTTTTATTTGTTGACTTTTTTTTTATTGTTTTAAACTTTAAACTGAGTGATGACCTCAAATATGACCTCAATATCTTCAACACGACTAACGAGAAAAATATTTCAATTATTTTCCACTTTCTTATCCTTTTCTCAATTATTTCTTAAAAACTATAAATTAAAGACAAAACAATTGGTTGTTATTTACTGAAACACTTATGATTTAAGTCATTTTTTGGTGAACATATGTGTGACTACTATTCGCTTGAATTTATTTTCAAAACAATTTGATTTACGGCTACACTAATGGAGACTCAATTGAATCCCTTATACGTGTCTATCGTTTATTGCATTGAAAATATACTCATCTTTTGGTCAGCTTTTAGTTTAGTTGAATTCAATTCATAAAAAATTTGATTTTTCAAACCTTATGTTCAAAAGAATATAAAAAAATGTGTTTTTTGTCGAAACTATTTTCAATTTCCGACGGAATAAATTGTTTTCTTTCAAATTTATTCTTTAATATAACCCAAGTTTTTCTTATAGACTCTATTAAATGAACTGTTTTTCTTATCAATTATTTCCCAATTTCTTTTCCCTATTTTTTCCACTCTTTCCCTCCCTTTCCCTCTCTATCTCTCACTCAACTTATTTCTTATTCATTTGAATCAGGTGACTATAAATAACCAAGTTGATATAAATTTGTAAATGCATTTATATTCTCTCCCGTATTCTTGCAATTTAACAATAATTCTCCGGTGAGTTTTTAAACCCATTCTCATATATATTTTCTTATTGATCCACCGAATTGAACTGGGTGAGTTTAGCTAACCTGAAAATCACTCTTTAGGCTGAACTGAATGATAGTCTGTGAGACTCGTCTGATAAGAGACACTGACAACCCATTTGGTGTCATCCCATTTAGTAGAGTCTCTCCAATAAATTAAAGTCTCGTTTTTTCCAAAAAAAGTTTATCCCATTTTTATTCAAAAGTTTTTTTTGCTGTTTTTGCCCAAAATATGCAAAATTTGTTCCCTAAAAAGGAGATACCGTTAAATGAGAGAACAAAACTTAATCTTAAATTATTTTTTTTAAAGTCAGTTTTAGGGCATATTTTCTCTAAATTATTACAAATTATTCTGAAATTATTTTGTTTATTAAATTATTTTCAAAATTATAATAATTATATTTTATTAAATTTATTTTTTAATAAAATAGAAGTTGAAAATGTGAATCGAGTAAATGAGATGCAATCACTCCTATATTCAAGTTATCCATCTCTTGGGGTTGTCTTCAAGTCTCGAATATAAATGCATTTGAAGTGATTTTTACTTCAAATAAACTTTAATTTTTATCGAATCCTCTTTATATCGACTTTTCCTATGAATTAGTGAATCTCTTTAGACAAAAGTCTATCACTGAATGTGAACTGAAAGCACTTTTAATTTGTGGAAACACTCATTCGTTTTACTTTTGATGCGATTTTAAATTTCTGTTATTTCGTATCGAATAACTCATAAAATGTATTTCAAACAAAAAATGTTTGAATTCATGACTTTTTTAAGAGTAAATATTCATTTCATATTTGGTTTGAATTAATCTTAATATAAAAAATTGTTTGTTTGAGACGTTTTACTTTAATATCGATTCTGAAATATAATACTTTTTTCTGAATATATATATATTCTGTGACTTTACTCTCGATTTGAGAAAAAAGCGATTTTGTACTTCAATATGTATTTTGTATTTTTTGCCGAAAAGCTATATTTCATGAAAAGTGATGCAACGATTAGCCCGACTATTGGTCAAACTGTTTGCCAATATTGTCTTCCATTTGGTAAGAATCGATAATTTTGTAAATCCAGCCCCCATTCTGTCGGTTGTGTCGGTTCTGTCGCCAATTTTGTTAATATAATCCATTTCTCACGATTTGAGTCCAAAAATGATTTAATAGGAGATATCGGAGCGAATGTATAGAGAATCGCCTCAATTCAATGAATGCGTGACCTGAAAGACAAAAAAATAGCTCAAAGTCAGTGACTATGTCTTTGCGATTCTTCAATTGATTGTTCCCTCTCTTATTATTCGATATTATTTCCCATCTTTTGTGACACAACTAGTGCTCACTTTTTTCTCATTTTTCTTCCGACGTCTGGCTTTCAAACAATATTGAAAACAATTGATTTGAAATTGTTTTCCAATCTTTAGAAATCAATTTACTTTTTCTGTTGGTTTCAATCATTTTTGAGAGAAAACCATTTTTGAAAGAAATCGCTTTAAATGGTTATTAACTTCAATATTGAATTTCAATTTATTTGAGGAAAAATGCAAAGCACTCATTAAATTGGGTTAACTTATAAACCTTTGTTTCAATTATCGATTAAATTTATTAAACCTTCAAATTTGAATCAAATATTGCATTGAATTCACGAAAACTTAATTCATTTGTTTTTATCTTTTCTATGAGTCATAATATTTTAGATAATTTTCTTTAATTATTAAATGTTGTAATAAAAGGTGTTATATGTGTTATATCATAGTATATATCAATTTTAAAAATTGATGTAATGATCAGTTGTAATGATTTGAGGCAATTAGAGACTCGTTTTTGACATCTAATGTGAAAATATATGAATCAATTAATTTTGAATTTAATCTCTTAGGAAGCGATCGATTTGTCATATGTTTGAAACTCAAACGAAAGTCAATTATGAAATCAATCGATAAGAGCATCGAATTTGGTTTTATGTCTTTTATTCATTTATTTCATCATCTGATGTGTCGATCCAATCAAATCGGAGGACATTCCTCGAACTCAATTATGCCTTTTCTGGTGTTCAAACATTAATTAAAATGCATTTTATTAGAAAAGTGTAAACCGAGAAACTGGCGAATAATTGCGACAGTTCTTCAAACGAGTCATTTTGGACATTAAAAATGGCTCGAAAAACAGAGTCCAACCATCAAAAGTGCTTCAACATAGCTGTGGTCGGCCTTTCCGGCACAGAAAAAGAAAAGGGTTGTGTTGGGGTCGGAAAGTCTTGTCTGTGTAACCGTTTTATTCGTCCGCTCGCAGACGATTACAATGCGGATCACATTTCAGTCCTGAGTCAAACCGACTTCAGCGGTCGGATAATAAACAACGAGCACTGGCTTTATTGGGGGGAAACCACTAAAGTCACGGAAGAGGGGTTTGAAATGGTGTTCAGTGTTATCGAACAGACGGAGTTCATCGATGACGCCTGCTTTCAGCCGTTCAAAAGTGGCAAAACAGAGCCTTACTATAAACGTTGTGCCGCCACACGACTGTCCTCTGCCGAGAAAATGATGTATATCTGCAAAAACCAATTGGGAATCGAAAAAGAATACGAACAAAGATATCTAAATGACGGCCGCTTTTGTGTCGACGGTTTTATATGTGTTTTTGATGTGAGTGAAGTCCAGGGTCGGTCTATTGACAAAGAGATTGAGTTGACCGCATTTATTCTCAATAATCTAATGAAAACAAAGAAACCGATAATATTGGCCACAACTAAACACGACGAGGTTAACGATTATTACCTCAAAGAAGCCGAACGACTCATCAACAGAAAGGACTATAAGGGAAGCATATTATTAGTGGAGACGTCGGCCCACGACAATGTTAACGTTGATTTAGCTTTCATAACCTGTGCTCAACTCATTGACAGAACAAAAGGCAAATCCAAATACGTGTCTTTCACCGAATCGTCGCGCAATCGAAGGGATGAATTGGAGAGTGCGAGTGATGCCTACCTCTCACTTATTCGCTCACAAATTACTGATTATAGAACTCTATGGAACAGTACCTACAAAAAAATGTCTCAAAGTCAAGATTTTCTCCATTATTGTGACCTTTTCGGTCAGGAGTCCGCGCACTTGACTTTTAAACGCCACATAAAGAAACTAAAAGAAGACTACCTGTGCCGCAAAATGCAAATGTATTTAAGAGTTTTGCCAGAAGTACTTACAGAACTGTTACCCGATCTCGAAACCATCGGTGAACCAACGGATTGGAATTCCATCAAAATAAGACTTCGATCTCATCCAGACTTTGATCAATACTTTATTGATAATCCGGACCAGAGTTGGCACGAAATCGACTTCGAAGATGGTTCTGAAGCCAGAATTCCTTTTGATCTCTTGGAGACTCCTGAGGCCGAACAGGTTTTCATTGAGCACAGAATGAGTCTGGAGAGCGGCGAAAGAGCTCGAGAAATGAGGCATCAGTTCAAACAATTACTCGCAGAGACCGGATATGTCACTCCAGGAAAGCCTTTACAAGAAGTTCGGGTTTTATTTATGGGTCGCGAGTGTTATGAATCTCTATCAGAACACGACATCATAGAAATGTATGAACAGCACCAAAAAGAGATTACAGAAATTGCCAAGATCAATTTCCAAGAACTACTTTTAGAACACTCGAGTCTGTTCTATCATTTCGCGAGTTTAGGACCGGGAAGTGTCATAACTCAGGATGACATCGGAAAAATTACTGAAACATTACAGGACGACCCCAGGTATGACTCATACCTTTAGTCACATATTCTTATGATATTTCTTGTGATTTATAGATACAAATCATTAGAGCGTTTAGATCAGGACCGGACTCTTATGCTTCTGAGACATTTGGGTTTCATTCACGGCCCCATTCGTGAACACTGTCCAGTCTTTCCTAATTGTATGGATGTATTGATTGAGAAATACAACGCTTCCAGAGCCCGAAGGTTTGTACTTTGAAATACTTATTCTCAATAGTATTCAATAATAACCTTATATTTAATGACTCGAAACACACAAAACATAAATCACTCGTTATATGACTTATACTAAGTTTTTATCAATTTTTCTCTTTGTATAGGATATCCTCGGGGGCCAGAAATAGTCACTGGTGCTCTGAGTCAAATAATCATTTGAATTTAGTCCTTTTGGGTTCAGGAGGTCTGAGTGATGAGCTCTGTTCAGCCATTAAGGTATTTACAATTTTAAGTGATTTATGTATTGAAATTCAATTTGTTTTCAGGAAATAAACGAAACCTTTGAATTAGAAAAGACTCGATTCACTCTTGACTTTAGGATAATCGGAGGTGACGTAGATCTGCCCCAAAACGCCTTTCGAACCAACGATTTCAGTCCAAAGGGATGTTTTTGTGTTTATTCCAATCATCAAACTTTAGAATACGTCAGACAGAGCTTAGAGAAGACTTTGTTGTCAGATCTCGAACAGGAAGACGGCCTTCCATTCCATGGCCTCCCGATTGTCATATTGTTTGCCGCAAATTCCAATATTAATGAAAAGGATTTATTATTTTTAAGAGAAGAGGGACAGAATCGAGCCAAGAGTCTTCAGTGTCCGTTCTTAGATGTAACTAATTTTGAGAGTCATTCTTCTGGTCATCGATTCGATATCGAATGCCTGAGTCAGGCTCTGAGAGCACTCATAGAAAGCATCCAAAGGCGCGCAGATTTAATGCAAATCTATCAGTCAGTACTTCCTGAACAGGCACTCAATCCCGACATAAGGATTCTCGTCTGTGTATTATGTGGGGATCCATTTACTATTGATCACGTGATGAGCCCTTTCCTCAGCCAAAACCTCTATTACGTGACATCTTCTCATTCTATTACTATTGAAATAATGGTCGGCGAAACAAAGAAGTTTGTGGAACTGGTGCTCACCTCATATCACGGCGCACACACCTATCGCGATGAACTTCTTCATGGGTTTCTTCTATTTTATTCCTGTCGACGGAAGGCATCGCTTTCGACGTTAACAGCATTTACAGTAAACATTCCGAATACTCCGATTCAAATCGTGGCCATTAGTGACAGCACTAACTCTAATATTTATTACTCGAACCACGATTTGGATCTACACCTCCTCTCAGAGGGAAATACTTTGGCCGACAAATTGGAGGCCCATTTCATGACCTCTTCCCCCACTCAACAAAAGTCTTCATATTTTATTCCGTTTCTAAAAGAAGTGATAGAAAGAAAGCCTCAAATTGAAAAGGCGTTCGAAATGGACGACTCTGACTATTCTATTGAAAGACCAACGCCTATACCTCCACCCGTTCCTTCACGTCAAGAGTCTTATCACATAAGAAGTGGTTCAGCTGATTCTGATGGGATTTATGAGCACTTGGCAGACAAGTCGACAGACAACGGCATATCCACGAGTGGTTTTGTTGATGGCCCTCATCTCAGTCCCAGTGATGACAGTGAAGTGTACGCCAGTGTTTATAATCAACAAAACGGTGAACATCTCGTCAAACCGAGTCAAATCAAAAACCGGCGCAGTCTTCAAGCGGGTCAGTCATTCATGACTTTCATATCTTCTTTAGAATTAAACGAATTCGAGAAACAATTTCTTCGCTTCTCTTCATTTCTTTTCTCTTTTATTTAATATCAGATCTCTATCGACAATCTTTTCCGAGCACTGAATCGCTTGATAGGCCTCTTTCGAGCCGTCGGGCTGACCACTCTCAACCTCCCCTTCCTCTCCCTCCCCGTCGAGACCTACCGTTTGCACCCCCGCCCTATACCAGAGCCATATCACCTCCGCCCTCATATATAAGTCATTTTTCGCCGCGACTGCCGACACACCACAAACCGATAAAAATGTCTTCGGAAGAGGTGAAGGCGTCGCACTCTTCTTCACTTTATGCAACCGATCGGCGCCGAATCGCTGCTTATTCTGATGTGAAATCCTTTTCTCCGTTTCAATACCACTTTCACGCAAAAAAGTCTAATAGTTTGAAAACGGCTGCTCTCGGGTCAGGTGTCCTCTCAGGTCTCGGCCTTAGCTCTCATTCCCGTTTACCCGAAGACTTGGACGGATCCGATGAAGTTTCTGATGAGGAGGATGACGACACCGTCTCCTCTGGCCTTAGTGGTAACCCAACTGTCTTTCCCTTTCATTTTCTGACTGATACTGTCTCTATCAAAGGATACGGTGCTTATCCACCTCCACCCGAACCGGCACCACCTGATTATCCATCTTCTCGTCTTAAGAAAGTACCCTCTTTGCCTTCTTCTGGTCGTTTACCAGTTCAGCGTTCTTTCAATGAGGGTATCGTCACTTTTTCTCTTATTCTTTATTCTTAATTTCAACAAAAATTATTGAATCGATTAAAAGGCAAACAATTGTATAATTAGTGAGAGTTTCGTCATTTATTGTGTGATAATCTAATGCTTCCATCAATTGTTCAAATTTTTATATTGTTTAGGATTTTTCGATGTCTATCACGTCATTGAATTAATTACTTTTTCTATAATTATTGTCAATTAAAAGATTTCCTCATTTTTCTCATCCCTTTTGTGTTAAATTAATAGCAGTTTCACTAAATTTAATTCAATTGAGATTTTACTTAACTATAGTTTTTAATACTTTTAGTGCTAATAAAGAGATTTATTATATAAGAAATTGGGTTCTTTGCAATCATTTTAATTGAAAACTTCCCATTACTTCAGAGATGACCAAATCTCCGCCCATTAAAATTTGTTCTAGTTATTTTTCCTGAAATTTTTAGAGAGATGTGTACATTTTTAACAAAATATTGTTTGGACAAAATTTGTGCTTACTTAGGTTTAATTACAACTTTTATAAATTTGATAATTAAATCTTGAGGTAAAGTAACGAAACTGCTATTAGAGTACATAAAATATTTAGTTTTAGTACTAAATTAATGGTTCTTTTGTTTGAATGGTATGTTTGAAATGTTTTCGATATTCTTTTTATTCATTAATTGAATGGTTTTTTTTATTTGAAACAATGATTAGTATTTAGTGAATGCATTTGAATCGCTTTAATTGAATCAATTTATTATTTGTTTTAATTGATTTATTGTTTCTAATAAACAGTAAATATTATATTAATTTATTATTTATTCGATTATTTTGTTTAATTGTGAGAAATCAATAGAATAATAATAATAGTAATAATATTATTAGTGAGAGATTAGCTATAATTATGATTAGTATTGAGTAATAGTGTATTGATTTGTTATTAACTTAATCGATGTATTTTGTTATAATAGTTCTGAACTTTGGTTATCTCTTTCCTTCTTTTCTCTCACTTCCCGGTCATCTCTTAATGCAATTTAGTTTCTCCGCTACAAATAGTTGCCGGAGTTTTGGGATATTCTCTTGAAAGTGAGTACTTCTGTCAAAAAGTAATCGCTTTTGTCTTTTCTTTTAACAAAACAAATACTATTCTTATTCTTAGTTCGCATAAGAATTTCATAGTTTTTCTCTTTGTTGTACTAATTATTACAAACCTTTTCTTAACTGTTCTGAAGCTGAAGATGGAAGTTCTCAAGAAATGTTGGCACCCGTTTCAGGTGATGCACTTAATGCACTTCACCTGACTTTTTGAGCGCCAATTTATTTGATTAGAAATTATTATTTGATTATTAGTTTATTTATATTAAGTGAAAGTATTATATTATGTCGACAATAGGTTGGATCGATAATAGAATGTATGACAGAGGAAGTGAGGAATGGCTCGACAACGATGTATATCACGCTTATCACAGCCAACACCAGAAAATGCCTCCTCCTATCAAACCTAAGGTAATCTTTATTAATGATTAAAAGCTTTTATCAAAACTAATCTAATGATTGAAAGCCGGGAAAATTGAATTTAAAACAATTCGATAACATAACTGATGCCATCGGACGTCTTAGTGTCGGACCCCGACAGGGCTCAACTTTGCCAAAGTTGCCACTTTCAAACGCACCCTTAGCCACACCCGAAACGGTTGATCTGCCCATTGATTATAATAAGGTTTTGACACTTTATAATGATTTCCTGATATCTAATAATTTGTTTCTATATTAAGGACTTGATTTATGGTCGCTCTCAGGACTATTATACTATTCTTCAGAACACTATAAGTGATGGCAAACATAGAGTTCGACTCAATCGAAGAAATAAAGATTCTCTTGAAAAAGGTATAACTTTTTATTAATTCTGGAAAAGCGTTTCCTCTTTAGAATAGTTATATATTAAACCTTTTCTTAAAATCTCAAACAAAAGTTGGTTCAGATTCTGATAGTGAGTGGAGTTCTCTCGAACGCCGAGAGAGAGACCCTTATAATAGGGCTAATCGTAAGCCGACTCCACACAAGAAAGTTCGCAGAAAACGCGGTATTCCTGTAGCGCCACCGCGTTTGCCCTCATTTGAAGGAAATTCCAATAATTTTAGTAATAAAGTGACAAATACTGCAAATAATGTCAAAAAACTTTCGGGCGATTCATCGGTCGATGTCTTCGATACGACAACAGGTATTGAAAGTTTGAATTATTATTCGTTTGTCAAACGATATGAACGCAACAATCGTTCAAATGGTTGGCTTTCTTTATCTCCTGTTTGTGCCGCAAATTTGTCTAAAGGGAGAGACAACACACCATCAGATGGAAGTGAATTTTCTAATGACGACAACGAACCGATAGACGGAACTCAAGCGACAGCTTCTAAAGCGCGACCGAAACGATCTTTTCATTTAAGGCGTCGCCCAAAGCCTCCGACACAGTCTCACTCAGTGCCAGAAACTAATTATGGCGAATCAAATAGTCCTCCAATCAGTTCTATTGAGAACAATCAAAATAATGTCAGTCCATTCTCTTTAGAACACTCACGTAAGTCGTATATCGATCACCAAATCATTGTAACCACTCGTCGATTGATTGGCCACTATTTTGATTCCAATTCTTTGTTTTTCCTTTTGGTTTCAAATTTAAATTTCGTTAATCAATTAATTTGAATAATCGTTTGAATATTGCTTTCAATTATGATTTCATATGATTTGTATTTCATTTAATTTTACTTATTTTCGCTTCAAATTTGCATTAATTATATTAACGTTTGGTTTTAATAATATTCGGATTAAAATTCTATTAATTTAATTCTTAAAAATATATTAAAATATATAAAACTAATTAATATATATATTTTTTTGATTTACAGCAAAACAAAAATTTGATTCGTCCCTCTCTTGTATTCAATCGGTTCAGGAGGAAGACTATGATCCTAAAGAAGCAACTCTTCGACAATTGGGTAAAGTCTTGAAAAGCAAATCCTCGACAATTATTAATGAAAATAATGAGAAATCAAACGCCAAAAAAGAAAGGGATAGAAAGAAAGCCAGAGATGACGAAAAACTTGAAAAAAGACGACTCAAAGAAGAGGAAAGACTAAAACGAATGACTGAAAAGAAGAAGAAAAAGCAAAAAAACAATTCTTCGAGTAATGGGCCGACACTCGAAGATTTCATTCAGTCTGAAGAGAATGCTATCCCTCTCTTCGTTGAAAAGTGCATTCAATTTATTGAAGAGGAAGGACTCGATTCCGAAGGAATCTATAGAGTGCCGGGCAATAGAGCACACGTCGACCTCCTTTTCCAAAAGTTTGAAGAGGGTATGTATTTATTTGCCTTTAAATATAATAATCATTTGGTTTTTATTCTTTAGACCCAAATGTTTCGATTCGAGAGTTGGATATACCGGTGAACGCAGTGGCCACAGCTCTCAAAGACTTTTTCTCGAAACGTTTGCCGCCATTAATTCCATCAGCGATGATGGATGAGTTGACTGAACTGTCGGCCTATAACGACAAAAGCACGCGTTTAACTTCTTTTAGAGATTTCTTGAAAAGCCTTCCATTAGTTAACTTCGAAGTCATTAAATACGTTTTCAAACATTTTCTAAAGTAATGTTCTTTTGATTTGTTTATAATTCAATTATAACTCAATTAATGGAATTATTTTATTTATGAATAGAGTGACAGATAATTGTCGTTTAAATAGTATGGACAGTAAGAACCTGGCAATCTGTTGGTGGCCAACACTCCTGCCCTTTGAATTCAATGATATGGTTATGTTTGAACAAATGCGACCTCATTTGGAAGATTTTGTGCAGACAATGATCGATCAGTTCAGGTTCCTCTTTGAGAGCGACCAAAACGTTCTTCTGGTGGTCTGATATCTGATGATTTGATCGAACATTTATTGTCGACTTAAAGTCAAACCTCTTTTAATAAGTTTTCTGATTTGCCATTCATTGAAATAATGGTATCGAAAATTGTTTACTTTTATACTGTCGTTAACTAAACGCAGAGAAAGTGTTAATTGTGGGCAAGAATTAGGTGAGCGGTCGGCCCTTTAATGCCAAATATAAATTCTGGTCATATCGTGCATTCATTTGACTGTTTCTACACTGAAATACTTTAAATAATTTTTCATTCGAACCAATAATTAATTTTATATTCAAACGAATCTTTTATTGTAATACTAATCGTATGTCTGCTCTGACAATGAAAATGCCGTTACTTTCGATGGGAACTACACTTTCACTGAATTAAACTTCAAATTCATTTTATTTGTGAAACGACTGAAAACAAGACTTAAACGGAACTAATAGTAGTGCAGCTAATCATAGATCTAATCAAAGATCAATTGGAAAATATTCTTCTGATTCAAGAGTCAAAGAGTATTGCTCTGCATATCAGTCACAAATCAGATGAATTGGTTGAGCGCTTCTAATGTAACTAAAGATCTTAAAGAATATTTTTCTTTGTTCTCATTCTGTGATTCGATACCAACATTGGATAAATCGGTTCCAAAGGACAACACATAATATTCTGCCCTTTGTTTTGACCACAACTCGCAAAACATTACAATTAGAGTATCTGAACATCTTTTCACTGGTCTTTTGCACAGGTCTTCACTTACATAATAACTCATTTGGACTCATGTTTTACCGCCTCTTCTTTTGCTTTCATTTTGAGATTCAATTAAATGATTAATTTATAGGAATTTTTTGTACATTTTATTCACTCAAATGTTTTTTATTTGAATTATATTTAAGTTTTGTTTTATTGATGTTTGAATTTATTCTGTGATTTATTTCATTTTATATTATATTTAGCGCTCAATAAAGAAGAGAAAACACTTTTTTAAATGTTATTTAAGCGGCGGTTAAATCATAGCTATATTTTAGGTTTTGTTTTTGTCATTCATTTAATTTCTTAAGAATTTCGCCATAAAATAATTTGTCGGATATTTTTGATTGTGATATAAGTATATGTTTGGCCCTATTCTCGACATACATCTAATGTACAGAAAAGACAACAAATTATATTAAATATAATTATTATTAAATTAATTCAAATATTAGTCTATCTTTTAATAGTATTAATAGTTTTTTTGAAAACAATTTCCAAAAAAACCGCATAATTATGAGAAATGGCACCAATTCTTAGGTTTTAGCAATTTTTAGACAATCGGTTGAACGAAGAGATCAGTCATTACTTCCAACTGATTCCTAATAATTAATACCATTAAATAAAAGTGTAATTTATTGTAATTTTAGTATTAATTTAATGATATATTTGGTGCTCATATGCCATAACATAGACTCAAATCGATGTAATCATTGGACTATAATTTGTACAGAAATACAAAAAAATAAAATTATTAATAATTATTGTTTCCATTAATTATATTTTATTACAATTGAAAGCCTTTGGAGCCAATACTCAGAGTTTACATTCAATATAGGGTTGAGTCAAATGATAGCCTCATATTTTACCACTAATTTAATTCAAAGTATGAATAGTTTGAGTCATAAAAACATTTTTCAATAAATTTGTTGATCCCTTTCTATCCCTTTCTATCCCTTTCTTGGAATGAAACTTAACTTAAATGTATGGAAATGTTTGATGTTTGCGCTCTCACTCTATCATTGGTTTCTTTAGTGGTCAGACGACTGGAAGATCTCATTTGAACCAATGAGTGAATCAAATGAGAGCACATGTATTAAAGGCAAGTATTAAAGTGTAACCAAGAGTTGAACAAATGCTAAAAGTGATAGTTTTCATCACTTTTTATTCATTAGTTTCTATAGACTTTAATAATAAAAACAAAACGGATTTTGTCGACAAAAAATTACAATAAAGTGATTGAATCGTCTCATATGTCAGTTGTGTTTTGTTTAATTTGTAGTCATTTGGCGCCCAATAACTCATTGAATCACTCATTGAATCAGTGATTGCTTTAACTTTCATCTATTGGTTTCACTTTATTTCGTCGTCTTTTATAATTTGTAAAACATTTATAAAACATTTATTAATTTGATTTAATTGTCAAAAGTATTAATTATTACATTTAATTTTGTTTTTTAAATTTTGATTTTTATTTTAAATATTATTTTAATTTATTTAATTGTATTTAAAAGAAATGGCAGACGATTGGGGAAACGATTGGGGAGAAACTCCTTCAACAACTTCTGCGCCTCAAAACAATTCTTCGGTGAGTTCTTCGGTTTTATCTCTTTTAATAGACATTAAAATGTATGGTTAGACGGGTTGTGGTCGCGGCAGAGGACGGACTCCGACTAAACCGGCGGCAAATGACGAGTGGGGAGAAAGTAAGACAACCAACAATTCAGCCAAAACCACAGCTGATGGCAACGAATGGGGTGACGATTGGGGTGACAGTAGTGCCCCGACAACAAACACTAAATCATATGGTGGCGGTCGTAGTGGAGGCGGTGGTGGAGGTAGTGGTACCTGTTATAACTGTGGCGAAAGCGGTCACATGAGTCGTGAGTGTCCCCAACCAAAGAAAGAGAGGGGAGGTGGGGGTGGAAGTCGTGCTTGCTTCAATTGTGGACAGGAGGGACATACCAGCCGTGACTGTACTGAACCGCGTAAAGAACGTCAGCCGAGAGCCTGTTTTAACTGTGGGTCAGGCGATCACATGAGTCGCGAATGTCCGCAACCAAAGAAAGCCCGAACGATGTCGTGCTATAACTGTGGAGAAGAGGGACACACTTCAAGAGATTGTACTCAACCAAAAAAAGGCAATTTTTCGCGAAATAACAATAATAACGCGTCCACTAATAAGAATGATATCGAGGACTGGGGAACCACTGGAACCACTCCTTCCAATGATAATAAGGCCACCACTGGAGACGATTTTGATTGGGGCGGCGGTGGGGGCGGAGGAGCCTCTGAATCGGGTAAGTTTATTGTTTTATTTTTAAATTAACCCTTTTTTTAGCCCCAAAAAGTGGAGGTGGAGGTGGTTGTCGTAAATGTGGAGAAGAGGGACACTTTGCACGTGAATGTCCTCAGGGAGGAGGAGGTGGCGGTGGAAATAACGAATGTCGTCGCTGTAAAAAAGAGGGTCATAAGGCCGCCGACTGTACTGAAGAAGTATTGGGTGAAGATGGTAAACCCCTCCCTCCCCCATACAAACCAGATATTATAAACGAGGACAGTGAGAATCTCTACGAATGTGTTCCCGCGGGTATTAACTTCGACCGATACGACAAAATTAAAGTAAATGTGAGCGGAAACGATGCGCCCAAACCTATCGCTACTTTTAGTGACGCCATTAAAAGTCAACTGATCTCTGAAGCAATCGTTAAATGCAATTACAGTCGTCCGACACCCGTCCAAAAGTATGCCATTCCTATTATCGCCGCCGGAAGAGATTTGATGGCCTGCGCTCAGACCGGTTCCGGAAAAACTGCAGCTTTTGTTTTGCCGATTCTTCAGGACTTGTTGGCGATGTCAGACTTACCATCACTTTATGGTCAGGCAATTCAAGAACCTCTTTGTGTCGTTATTTCTCCGACACGAGAGTTAGCCATTCAAATACACACCGAAGCCGTTAAATTTGCCAAGGGTAGTCTTATAAAACCGTGTCTAATATATGGCGGCACCTCTTCTGGATTTCAATTGGCACATATCTCACGCGGGGCACACTTTTTAGTGGCCACTCCGGGACGTCTTCTCGATTTTGTAAACAAAGGAAAGATATCTTTTTCAAGACTTAAGTTTTTAGTATTGGATGAGGCGGACAGAATGATAGACCAGGGATTTCTTCCAGAAGTTCGACGTATGGTTACTCACGAGTCAATGCCAGAAAAGACCAGTCGTCAGACTCTTATGTTTTCGGCCACTTTTCCTGAAGAAATCCAAAGATTGGCTCAAGAATTCCTTAAAACTGATTATATGTTCATTTCTGTCGGAATCATTGGCGCCGCAAACTCTGATGTCGAACAAACCTTTGTCGAAGTCGATGGCAAACAAAAGAGATCTAAACTCATGGAAATACTTAAAGCCTCTGACAGTAACGACCGAACTATGATTTTTGTCGAAAAGAAAAAGACCGCCGATTTTATCGCCTCTTATTTGTCACAAAACCAGTTACTTTCGACATCAATTCATGGCGACCGCTTCCAAAGTCAACGCGAAAAAGCATTGTATGACTTCCGTACGGGACGTATGCCAGTACTGGTCGCTACTTCTGTGGCCGCGCGCGGACTCGATATTAAAGATGTAAAACACGTAATTAATTACGATTTGCCGAAAGAGATCGACGAATACGTCCATCGAATTGGACGCACCGGTAGAGTCGGTAACATCGGGAAAGCGACCTCATTCTTCGACCCGTCAAATGACCAAGACGTTTCACTGACTGCTAGTCTTGTCAAAATCTTGGAAGAGGCCGATCAAACTGTTCCTGACTTTCTAAATCAATCGGCTTCGGGAGTCAAAAATGGTTTCAGCGATGGCGGAGGTTTCGGTGGAAGTGATGTCCGTCCGGTAACTTATTTTAAATTTTTTTTTGATTTTTTTTTATTGAATTACATTTTATTGATAATATTTAGGACCAACAGATGTCTACTGAAGACGGATGGGATTAATTGATACTAAGATTCAGAACTGATTATTATTATTATTACAATTAATAGTTATAACTTTTTAATTACAAACAAAATATATTTGAATACAAAATAATTCGTTGATTTGATTTTTTTTCTCAAAAACATTTGTTTTCATAAAGAATATACATTTTTGTCATTTAAATATTCGAAGCATTTATTTTTCAATAATTGTTTTCATTTTATTACAAAAAAAATTTTATTAATGAGAAACGTTTGTTATTCACATCCAGTGTTGAAAAAAACTTTAATTTCTTGTGCTTTAAGAGCGATGTCTTCATTACAAAATGTAACCCTTGTTTTCAATTAAAATTTATTAAATATTTGAATTGTTTAACATTTTCTCACTTTTGTCCGCTTTCGAGACACGTGACGGTTATGTCACTCAAATACAGATAGATTTGGTTCGAGTCGTTTAGTCTCCATCGCAAAGGATTAATCATTAGAGAAGAAGTGGACCTCAGCTGCAGTTTAAGTCTAAGTATTGTTCCGATATCTCGAGAACTAAACAGAAAATCGATGGATTCGGTCGAAACCAATTGAATACTTCTGGGATTCAAATCAAAAGTTAATATAAAAAGAAACTTAAGTATAGTTTCAATAATTGAACCGAAAATCTCACTCTTTAGTTGCCTCTGAAATGGGTGTCGAACCTCTACTACCAAAAAGTTGTATTAATAGTCTTCCCTTTCCTTCCATTGAATTAAAGGTTAAATCATTTCTAGATTTAAGTCTGAGTTTAACCGTATAGTGAAAGAGACAGTAAGGCGTCCGATCGCTTGTCTGAAGAAAGTACATCATATTCTGGTTATGATTCAAATGTCTTTTCACTGATTCCTGAGCTTTTGTCGAACCGATGTCTCCATTAAAACCCATTCTAAGACACTGTAATTCGTTGCCATCACTGCTATTAGTGTCTGATATCTTATTGTTCAAAAGACATGGATTTATGTCTTTAGTACAACGACCTGAAGAGAACTCTTCATAATTAGTACATCGAAAACCCATAAAAGGACCTTAACATCAATAAAACAATTTTTTAGAAACAAAATCGGATCAAAATTCTTAATTTCAACGACTAATCGAAATCATATTTATTTTGTAAACAATTTTAAGATTGTTTTTAGATTATAATCAATAATCAATAATCTATAGTCGAGGACAAATAATCTTACACTCAGTATTTATTGATTCAGTAAACAAAAGAAATGCCCGGATGTGATTGCATCCAATAAAACGACGAATCCCTAAATATTTAGAATAAACAATTTGTATAAGTTATATGTACTTGGTATAATTGTATAATTGTATAGTTATATGGTATCAACTCTTATTCATTATCTTAAGTCAAATATATTACTAAATACAGTGTACTCTCCCAGATATGAATAGTCCATAACTGGGAGAATTCATAACCCGAAGAGTTACAACTAGTACATTGCAATGTATATCGAGTCCGTCAAAAATTTTCAAAAAAAGTTCACTAGGAGAGTTTCATAACTAAGAGATTCACAACTGGGAGAAAAATCATAGTAAACAAAAGAGTCTACTGTATACTAAAATTTAGTAACTAAATGTACTTGATCATAAATTGAGGTTTTAATCAACTTTTTTAGTCTCTTATTTTGAACTTTTATTATATTTTTATAAAATAAGAAAATCTTTTGTTTTCTATTTTTCAAATGACTAAGAGTTGAGACTTTATTTTGAAGCTATAATTTGTACATTTTGTAAAGTCTAGACTTAGATTCGGAATATTTAAAGTGCGCGCTTGAAAATATGAACAATATTTGATAGTCATTGGTCAGGATCTTTTTTAATAGAGTTTGATCATGATACAACGTATACTAAAGGTGAAACATTTGAATTTCAATAAAATATTAAGGGTTTTATTTTTCAATTATCTTGGTAATAGTATTTAGGATTGAGATAAAAAGGGCCTGAAATTCCAATTGGAAGTCTAGAATCTAGATAAAAGACCATGTTCAACTTTGTTCAACTTTGTAAACTTATTAGTAAGAGATGAGTTAAAGTTAGGGTGACCAGTGACATTTTTTGAAATAATGAACATTTTATCAAATTCCTTAATCAAAAGTTAACAAATAGTGAACAAATAATTTTTAAAAATGGACTAATAATAGTGTAATAGTGTAACACTTTTAATAATTATTTAATATAAAATAATTAAATATTTATTACATGAATTTGATATTTTTCTTATATTATAATATATAAGAACTGTTTTCGCTGCATAAGAATAATATTTGTAGAATAAAGTAGACAAATTAATAAAAATACCATCATGATTTTCTTTATCTATATATTCATAGATCAAAATAAAAGTTTCATTACATTTTATTATTTAAAGATACTTTTTTAAATAAAAATATTCTATATTAAAATAGTGAACACTCTATCACCCACTAAAAATTTCAGTGGACAGACAGCCTAAATAGTGAACGGATGGTCACCCTAGTTAAAGTATATGTAATGAAGAGAGTTGAAACATTGTTTTTATCTATTTTTACACTTTACATCAATTTGTACATGGTACTTTTCTAATATATCCAATCAAATATACCACATTAAGTTTTAACCATGGTTAATAGTACTCAATATTAATAATAAGCAAGGGCAATCAAAATTTTTGCTAATTTTGATTCTATTAAAATATTGTGAAAGTACCATGTACAGTTTTGTATAGACTATGAGAGCATACCATTCATGACATTCCTCTCTTTGCCAATAGAATCGAAAACACTTTTGAAAGGACCTTCATTACACCCTGGTTGTTTCCATCCTGTTATGAGAAATTGGTTATTTGTTATGAAAAGTATTATGGTTTGTGACCTCCATTTGGAAAGAAGTCGATGTGACCACAACTCTGACTCATTCCAAAACCACCGGAACTGCCCAACAGTTGAAGTGATTATCCAATAGTTTTGAATGATTTATAAGAAGTAGTGCTCACATAATACTGGAGGCGTCCGTATGTATGACATCTACGAAAAGTGCGTCAGTGCTGTCCAATCGGACCAATGGATCCGTATTTTGAAAGTAAGGCTCCGCCGGATCTAAACCTTTTCATAAGGGATTAACTTAATGTAAGTCTTCATTAATTATATTTTAGATTTTGTTAACGAAATAAAAAATTGTTTTCAACTTTTATTAATCACTTCATCACAAACTCTATTCTAAAGTTGAGCCCAAAGTTATTAAAATATTAATTAATAGAATTATAGAATTATATTTTCACAACAATTATATCAAAAATGAGATTCAAATCAAATCATTCGCAAAATCATATTTTTAAACAGGAATGACAATAGGGGACGGTATTCACGAATACCCCCTTAGACGAGAACCAGAGGACCCCCTCCCCCAAAGAAATTAGAAAAGGGGAGAAATTAAGAAAAAAATCCCTAAACTGTAGTATTGAAGAAAATTGAGAAAAAACCTCAAAAATGCATAAAAACGTCAAAAATTTTGTTTTTAAGTCATCCCCCTCACACCCCCTTATAATCCCTTATATACCCCCAAACCCTTTTAGACTGAGGTCTTCTCTGTTTTTAAATAACTTTTAATAATTTCGAAATTAAATTATTCTTTACTCAAGAATTTAAATAAATCTTCAAAAAGCGAAAATTATTTGAGTTATATATAAGAATCTATAATAATCTATAATAATCCATAATATTTTATTAATTAACAATTTATAACTTATAAATTATAAGTAGTGATGAATGTTGTGGGTGAGCTAATTTTTTTAAAATCGGAGGTCATATTCGGTCAAATTCGGTATCTGACCGCGAACATTTATCACTAATTATAAGTTATAATTTATAAGTAGGGATAGGAATATTTAAAATGCTCGCTTAAAATAATAGCAAGCAATAGGTCAGTAATTTTTCAATATAAGTTTTAATAGAGTTTTGACCATGAAACAACGTTTAGCAAGGGTGAATCATTTTAATACAACTAATTATTAAAGGGTTTATTTTTTTTAATGATATTTAGGAGAAGTAAAAAAAGGTCCCCCAAAAAGGTCACCCAAAAAGGTCACCCAAAAAGGTCACCCAAAAAGGTCACCCAATTCCATTCGCTAATTATAAGTAATAAGAATTATAATTGAATTGAGTAAATGTTTAACCAAAGCTATGGTTAATACAAAACCAAATTTTAGACTTAGGAT
Organism: Galumna obvia; assembly: GCA_034695785.1. Classification (NCBI taxonomy): domain Eukaryota; kingdom Metazoa; phylum Arthropoda; class Arachnida; order Sarcoptiformes; family Galumnidae; genus Galumna; species Galumna obvia. The sequence continues at coordinate 59,170 of JAQFZM010000075.1, forward strand.
TCATTAGAGATAATGAGAGCCAAAGAGTACTCGAAATACAATTTTAACTTTTGTTGGATTTTTGTCACATTTTTTTATTTGATTTTTGAAACGACGAAAGGAAGCGCTTAAAGCATACAATTCTAAAAACTGAGGCATTTCTTCGATTCTATTCATCTCTATATTAGTTGCCGATAACAAAGACTTGAATACAAGCCCTAAAGCAAACAATAGTCTTTAGATAGTGTTCAGTGTTCAGTGTTCTTGGTCAATTTTTCTATATTTTTTTATCGACGATAGAGTTTATAGAGAAGTAATTGGTTGTACAAAAAGAGGTCTATTCTGGGCTATTGTCTGCCACAAGTAATTTGTATGAAAAAAAATATAATAAATCAATAATTTGAAAGAAAAACTGTGCTCACAATCAGCCGAATCGCTGCCAAAAACGAATAAATATAACAAATAAAATATAGAGTCTGTCTCTGAGTTTCGCTTTTATTGAAAGCTTAGATTTTATCAAAATTTCATCAAAAGTCCTGATTTTCGTATTCTATGACTTCATTGAATTCTCTGAATAGTGTTATAAAAATAAATGTCTAAATCAACAAAAATAGAGTTCATTTAATAAAATCATTGAATAATCAAATTTTATTTCTTTTTAACTAAGAATGGCTTCAAATTGAATAAAACATACTTTCAATATAAGACATTCTTTAAAATGAATTGAAACACATTTTCAAGAATTTTCAGATTTCAAAAGAATTTCGACAAAATTTTTGTAATTTTTTTAAAATTTCGTGTAATGACTTATTTTTGAAATTTTTTTTCTTTTACCCAATTATTTACAAAAATTGATGTAATATTAACTCACTTTATATCACTTAATATACAGTAGAGGAAAAAACTATGTAAGGTCGCTTACTAGGGAATATATCGAAGTTGCCGATGGAATATAATAATAAGAGTAACATGGTTAAATTTTGTAAAGAAAGCTGATTAAGAATCTGAAGTCAAAATCTGCTTATGACCATCTTAAAGACTAAAAACCATGGTCAAAATATTTGAAAGATTCTTTGA
>JAQFZM010000076.1:0-60156 GCA_034695785.1 Galumna obvia
CCGACAGTATCGGGAAATATGTAAGAAAATAGATGCCGGCCATAAAACCCAAGACTTAATGGTTAAAGTTCTGACAAAAGGAGGAAAAACGTTACAAAAACAATAGATATGAATGAAAGCATAAAAAAAGAAAAAACATTTTTTGAGTGAAGAAAATAATGTTTACATAAATCGTTAACTAAATGTAAAATAAATATTTTTTATATCTTCTGTTCTTTTTAATTGCTTTGTCTGTAAAATAATTAACTTTAAATTAAACACTATTTTTCCCAAATAATTAAAGTCTATATTTTAGTTTTCGGTTATTATTTTTGTTATAAAATAAACTAATTATAAATATATGTAATGTTTTGTAGTTATAAAGAGTTTTATTACTATTTATTTGACATAATTTTCAATGAATTTTGTTTTTCAGTGAAATTAATGTTATTTTTTTGTGTGATTTTTATCGTGAATTCAGAAAATATTTTAAATTTGATGTAATATTTATCATAAAATTCATAATAAATTTAGAAGAATTACAAGAGTTTTAATAGAATTTTAATAGATTATAATCTAAGACATACTTTTCACAGAAGAGGCACATCATATCAAACAGCATATCTGGTAAGTCATTAATAAAAGCTTGCTCATTCATCATTACCATATCAAATAGAAATGAGTGTTGTTTTTTGGTAATTCCAATGATATATAAATGAGTTTATTGTAAATAAAAAAGATTTTATTTTCACATAAAATTCATTCTCATTTCAGTATTTGAATATAAATTTTATTATAATTCGCTTTTAAATTGAAAAAAAGCATTTTATTTGTGATTTGTGTCTCATATCATATAATGAATCACAATTCAGGTTCACTTTTCTCTATAAAAATGATTTTAAAAACAAGAATAATAACAAATTCTGTGAATTCTAATGAATAGTTTTCCGATTTGTGTCAAAAGAAGGGAAAACAAATGAAATGCAATCAAATGAAATATTCCCCTAAAAAAATCTAAAGCACAGGATATATATAATATATATATATATATAATAAATGCATAAATAAATATATATTTGCACTGAATTTTTACTCTTTATTTTCTTGTTTTTGAGTTACATTTGCTATAAATATAGAAAATGAATGAAAATTATATGAATGGAAGAGAAAAAACGAACAAAAAATATGAATAAATTGAAAATTTAAGCCAAAAACTGTTGTTTATTGTGTATTGAATATTAGATTGAGAGCCAACGAAATCTGTGCCGAAACTGTGCTCGATATTAATTCGTTCGTTGGTTTAGCACTAATTTATATAAAGTTTTATTTTTCATTCCATTCCTTCCAATTTAACCACACATTCAAAGCACAGAATAACTGAGAATTTTAATTAATTCCGAAAGAAATACAGCCATAAGAGAGCCATAACTTAAGAGATGTACTGAAAGAGAATGAAAAATAAGTTTTGGTTTTTATTTTATTTAGTTTTGATTTTTCATTCAAAGAAATATTACTTCTTATGATTAGCTGTGAATTATAGATGACTTCCTAAACGTTTTGTGAATTTCATTAATAACTCAATTGAATAGTTGAGTCTAAACACAATTGAGAACAGAATGTGATTCCCTTAAAACTAGTGATCAAAAAACTATAATTATATTATCCGCAGTTTAAACACAAAATAAGAAAAACAAATTTCTAATTGAGTTACAAAAAAGAGGCCCAAAATCTACAAACACTGAAACCTAACAAACAGTACTAACTTTACAAAGAGTAACACATTTCTGATTAATTATATCCAGAAATTGAATCACAGTTTTCTGGGACTTACATCTGATCAGTGTTTCTATTATTGGAAGGTATTGTATAATTATATCCTCTCTTAAATAAAAATCCAATTCATTGTAATCACAATCTGTGCCACAAAATAAAAACAAGAAAATTAGTGAAACGCTTAACACAAACAGTTTAAACAAACGCCAATTGAAAAGGCCTTCAAATAATAATTTTGGTTTTGAATCGAATCTTTGATTAATTATCGCATATTTTTCTCCAATTCTTAAGAGTTTTTCAATAATTAATTCAAACTTCTATTTGACCTCAACTTTAATATTATTTGAAGAAAACGGACTAATAGTTCATTGGAATCAAGAAATGAAGAGAAAAAAACTTTTAACTTATTTCAAGAGATTAATACCAAATCTAATGACTAATAGAATTAGAAATATATTTCATTTAGAAATCCATTTCATTCTATAAACTGCTGTGAATTTGATCTGATATTAATAACGAGAGAACAGAATGAAAATTAGTTCTCAATTTTCCAAAAGTTCTAATTATTTTTATTGACTCCAAAAAAGAAATTAAATCCTGAAATCGAAAAATTCTAAAATAACTGTATATTAAATAAACTGATTTCAAGAAAAAACTACTTTACTTATAAAGTGGTGACCGAATCGATCATTTCTATTGCCGGAAGAGTTGTTTCCCATTCGCCAACAAATTCAGGATTTATTTCCCAACACTATTACTACGAGAATCACAAATATTTTTTAGTACCGAATACTTATTCATAATTTATTAGTAAAAAAATATTAGATTCGGTTTATATTATGTGAATATATATTTTCAACACTGATTTGAATATTTTATATCCAAATACTTATACTTTAATGACAAACATATAACGAATAAATTATTTAATTTAAATCTATGGACCACTTATACAGTAAATAATATTATCAATAACTGAGAATCGCATAAATATATACTCGAATCAAAAAAATAGCGTTCAATAAATAGTTGGAAATCAAAATGTTTTGATTTGGTTTATCATAATTTAGTAATTGCCAGAAGCCTTTCCACTGATTAGATGTCCTTCTCATTACCAGACATAATCCGCTTGAATAGGTTGCCCTTAAATTAGCATGCTATTACCATGGTAATACATTACTATTGAATTAGTATAACTCAATATTTGAATAATAATTGTATAAGAGTTAGCTAACCATAAAACACAACTATGGCTGACCTGTGAATAACCTCTTAATTTATTAAGACTTTTGATTAAATTTAATAAAAACACAAATATTTGTTTGAATTCCTAAACAATTAAAACCAAAAACTAATTTAATGGATGATTCAAATATTTTAAAGATTAAAATAGCCTTAATATTAAAAGAATGCAATTCTTTAAGAAAATCACCGGAGAATATAAACTAGTTTTTTCTCAATTCGATTATAACCTTTTCTTTTGTTTTACTCTTTTGATGGAAAAAGAATTACTTTTTATTAAAAAAAACAAAACATTTTGTCTCTATTTATAAGTTATTCTCATTTTTTCGAAATCCAATAATAAAAGGTTAGTTTAGTTTTGATGATCCAATAAATAAAAGAATTAAATTAAAGGTTTGGTTGACTTTAGTTCAATACTACACCCAATTGAATAACATTCAAATATATATAGAAATGTATATATCATTGAAGAGGACTTACAGTCAAATACTGTTTTTATTAATCAATTGATTGCATAGTTTTATGTAATTTAAACATTTGTTCATAAAAAAGGGATTCGAAGCAGAAATACCACTCTTTTTGCAAAACCAGATATTGTTTTTTGATTCTCCGTTTCCGAGTCATTGATATAAGTCATTGATCACTTATATTTATAAATATAGAGACGAAGATTTGCGAGAATTAGTGAAGAATACCTCTGAATACCAAAACTTTTATTATTTATATATTTTTGTTGATTCGCTTCAATTAATGGTATATAAATGTGAGTCGTGACGTAAAATGAGTTTTCCTGTGAGAAGAGTTAGGGACAGAAACACATCGAACAACCATTTGGAAAATCCTTAGCCAACATTCCACTGGCGGTACCCCTTTTCAGCACAAGAAATAAACTTTAAGATTAATATCCTGTAAATTCACTGCGTTTTTAATCCTTTAGAAGGTTTACATAATTTATTAAAGAATAGCATAAAAACTATTTATAAAAAGATTCAAAATTCAAATACAATTGTTTTGTTTTCTGAATAATAATATAATAATAATTATAATAAAAATTCTTAAGAAATACTTAGAAATAGTGCATAACTGGGAGAGAATGAGAGGAAACAATTCACTAAAAAATTAGTCAAAAAACTACTATAAAATACTATAAAATATTGTCGAAACATAAAATTATTCGGATAATATTAAATTACATCATCATCATCAGGTTAAAATAATCATATCATAAACAAAGTTCTTTATATCAGTTAATAAACATAAACATTATTTTTGCAGTCGTTTTACAATTAAATACTTTTTTTGTCCAAATATTTCTCAAAGAAAAACAACACTAATTCGTAAAATTATTGTTTGTTTTGCTGTTATGTTTAGTTTAGTTTATGATTAGTTTATAATTATTGTATTTTTTTAATAATAATAATATATAACACATAATATATAGAAAAAAAATTATTTGAAATAAAAATTACAATTATATCATAATTTAATATTAAAACACTAGAAATAAAAGGGAAAGTTGTGTTGACATCGATATTGATATCAATAATTGAATGAATAGATTATAATAATTCACAAAAAGTTTTATATATTTATCTCAACTTTTCTACAGAAAAGGAATAGTTTTGAATATATTTTCATTGAATAAATGAAAAACATTATTGAAAAACGATTTAATAAATTTTGATTTCTTTTCATTACTAAAATGACACTGATATTAAAACTTAAGACTGATATTAAGCCTTTCCTTCTCTTAAAACTACTTAATAATAAACTTTTTTTTCTTTAGAAATACAATAATCTGTCAAAAATGCCATTAAATTCCTTCAAATCATATAATAATCAAAAGTTGTAATAAATCTTTTCCCACAAAGAATTACAATACAATAATATATAAGTATTAGTGTCTGCCATATAATTAGAAGTATAGCCTATTTCTATAGGAAAGTGTGAAATATATTCAATAAATTCCAATTCATATAATAATAGATTTGATGTGAGTTTTAGGAACTAATAAATAAAATTCAATTCTCAGATGTTTTACACAAAGAAAACATATTTCACTATTAATTTATGGTTTTATATTTGCATTCAATTCATTCCAAACAATAAGTCTTTAGAAGAAAAACGTTTTAAAGAAATAAGACTTTCAAACAAATACTATAAATATTTCTCTTTTTTATCATTTCATTCATTCAATTCTCACTAGAATTTTAAAATCGTTTCATAACTCAAATAATGTGTTACTCTTTTGCACATTTTTGTCAATCAAATACTCAAATATTAGTCAATTGAACGAAACAGCATTTCTTTTGTATTCAATTGAAAAGAGAATTGAAAAGTCATTTTCAAGACATGTCTGGACTGTAGGCTCTTTTATATATATATGAGTGGATGTCTCAGAAAAATATCGCAAATACTAAAGTTATACTTTTTTTTATGACAATAAAAATCGATAGAAATATTAGTTTTTATTTGAATCCATAAAAAAATTCAGCAGAAATTCGCATAAAAATTGCATATAATTTATGAAAATTGAGAAAAATAATAAATCACCCCTTGATTTGCGCACTGGCACTCCATTACAAATAAAAAGACCTGGGGCTAAATAGTGCAAACTTTTTCCTCGATAATAAAATTCAAATTCGTGTGTAATAATAGTATTATACACATCAGAGATAATAACCTAATCATTGGTAAAGAGATCGAAGCAATTCTCTCAGTCATCACAAATTTAACTAATTTTTGTTGAAAATATGGAAAAATGAGAGGATTTCCTCTTAAAATCCATTTCACAAGAAATCGAAATTTCATTATAAATGGTATAAATGGTTAGGCATTGAATTATTATTCGCATAAAAAATGAAAAAATATGTCATTTTTTCGTTTAAAGACAATCAAAAGGCAATGAATTTTATTCTGTATTTCAACTCATAGACACAAATATTAAAAGCGATGGAAAACTGCTTTAAAATAAATCATTCGTTTGTTTTTCGATATAAAAAACACATTAAAAAAAGGTTTTCTTATGTTTTCATTTAAGTTATTATTAATACAAAACTATACGAAAAGATAGACTCACAAAGAGTTGAATAAAAAAGAAGAAAAACTTGAATTTCTCTTATGTTTCGGCATTTGATGTCATGAATTGCATAATAATATCGAATAATAATAATATAGTTTTCGCAGTTTTCGGCATCTCATCCAGCAATTAAAAAAAGATTATCCGAGTTGCAAGAGCATAAGGCAATCAATAGAAACGTCAGCAACAAATCAGTCTCTTTGGGCTATCCATCCATCGATTGGCAAAAGCAATGTCCGGTCAAATACAATGTTTTAGTCGTATATTTATATATATATAATTGTATTGTATATAAGTTGTGGTTCGGAGCGTTTGTTGTGGGACTTCAGTTATAATATTATATAATTATATTAATAATAATAGTTATAATAATACAGTAATAATAAAAACATATGGAATATAATTAATTAAAATTAAAATAATTAAAAAGAAAAGAAAAAACTTAAAAACAGAGAAATTATGTGTAAATTGTTTTTTAAAAATTTTCCAAATAATCTCAAAAAATGTAGATTTTGTGGTCCTCTTAAGGGAGACGTAAAAGAAGTAATTATTAAAAGAATTAGAGATAAATCAGAAGAATTGTAGAGACAATAATCGGGAAAATTTAATTTATGAAAATATTCCCGAGCACTTTCCACCTGCAAAACAAAATCAAAGGTAAATATAATTAGAAATTCAAATATAAACAAAAATAATGATTAAAATTTTGGCAAAACTTTAAATAAAAACTAAATAACTTTAAGAAAAACGAACAGAAAATAAATAAATAAATAAATAAAAACTTGACTTAAGAAATATGAGCCGAAAGTGAAGTCAAGCTTAAGGTTAGTCATTGTGTAATTGATGAGCTAAACCAGAGACAAGAGCTCTAAATAGGAATTCCTATTCACTACTCCTAACAGTCCTAAACATTAGCGGTTAGAAAACTAAGGGTCAGAATATATATAAATATGAAGAACTAATTTATCATAAAATGAGAGGAAAAGAGAAAAACAATAATTCATTTAAAGACTTAATGATTCGCTCCTCTCAAAAGGTTTTCACTCTTTTCATACTTTGATTTTGTTTTTCATTTAAAAATCTTTTAGTTTTACTTTTCATTAAATTTGTCTTTTAGTAAATTAATGAGTTGTGGACACAAACAGACATTTAATGTGAGAACTGTATAATTGATTTAATGAAAAGCATTCCATAGCTATTCGAAGGACAGGTCTTTTAATTTGAGTGCCAAACTCCTATCAATTAACTATACAATACAATACCTGGTGGCTGACGAACGCGCACTGGAGTGGTTGGTAGAGATGCCGAACCAGAATCTAAAGGGAAGGCAAAGACAACAAATTAATGTCAAAAAATAATTGCGTTTTTCATCAGAATATTTATGAATAATTTATAATTTTATATGAGTTTTGGGGTTTTGTTTCCTTCAGTCTATGAATAAAGTCTTCATTTCATTTGAAATGATATCTATTTAATAGTTTTGGTTTTGGGAATCAAATTAATTGTTGACTAAAAACTGTTTTTGAAGCACAAGTTTCGCAGAATTACAGATAATTAGTGTATGACTGAAGTGAAAAGCCTTGGGATTGAGTGACACAATAGGTTAGACACAGTATATGACTAGAAATGCGTGATTCCGACTCTTTCCGACTGATAGACCAGTAATGCAGTAATTATTGTCACATCGAAGCGTTCGTTCAGCTCATCCTAACAATCAGAATAAAGTCTGTGTCTGTCCTTAACTAATATTATACTATAGTTATACTCTATATTAAAGAGAAGGACTTTTATGCGAAAAATGATGACAACAACAAAAAGACGAGAAATCAGTTTTACATCAGATATTCGTTAACGAAATATGTGAACACTTGACTTCATAAAAATGATGAGTACAGCAAATCATAATTCAAATGACAACTAAGGGAGTGAGTCATGAGATGGGAGGGTTAGGGAGGGTTAGACAGAGAGGTGTTGTGGGAGAAAAAGATTTTGTTCAACAGAGCGCAACACAAAGAAACGTAACGCCAAAACTATTCATAACTAAAATCTCAAAACTTATTACAGACTTATTCGACATTAAATCAAAATATGAATCACATTAAAAGGTCTAATGAAAAATTCATTCAAACTGAGAGGAGACCACTTTTTTAATGATTAGTTGGCGTCCAAAACAGAGGACAGATTTTTTAATATATTTAATAACAATAATAAAAATAATTCATAAAAGCATTGAATTGAAATAAAATATTTTTTTCAAAAACATATGACAGAAGTTTTTTAAACTTTAGACTAATTATGATTTAATAGACTCTTACTGTTGACTCCATTAACTTTTCCATTGATGCCATTTGTGTTGTGACCATTCATTTTGGGGTTGGGCTCGTCATAAACCTCTCCAGTAATTGGATTGCGGCGAACGACTGAATTGATGGACAAATGAGACGAATATATAATCATATAATAGAATAATAAGTCACCGAACAGAACAGATATATGACAATCGATAAGGCATTCATGTGATCACTTCGAGTGATGGAGTGTTCGTTAGGTCGACAAAAGGGACAGCAAAGAGACAGACGACATATACAGACAAAGACCAGAACCGCAGATGTGAACTCTTAGATATATTGCTCTTCAAATCCATTTGTTAGCGAATATAAACAAATGGTTGAACTTAATTCCATGACCTCAACACAGGACCAGCGCTTAGAGAGTCAGAGTAAAAGTACTGGGGCTTAAGTTTATACAATTTTGAAAGTGAAGTGAGAGTGCGATCACTAAAAGATTATAATTTGTTTTGTTATTAACAGGAAATGCAAATTATAGTCAAAACTAATATATTTTAAATAATATAAACAATTAAAAGCTTAAGAAAAAACTTGAAGACAGAGGGAAAGCAATGGAAGGGAAGGGAAGGGAATGAAGGGAAACGACAAATAAATAAATAAAAGTAAAAGCTATGGAAATGAGATTATTTAGAAATAGATTAAAGTGAGATATGGATCATATATTTAAGAAATGAGAGTTCATTAGTAATGGTAGTAATGGTAAGAACTTTCTCTTGATTTACTTCTTATGGTTCGTCATATTATCGAAACAATTAATCAAAAGTGAAGTACAAACCGAAGTCATATTTCTTGACTGAAGCCGACCGCTGGAGAACAGTTCCGTTAGTGTTTTCGCTAAAGATATTAGACTTCATTCGGTCGACGACTCGCCGACGGGGGAACTCGATTTCGTGTCCAAACAGACGATTCTTAGTGTCTTCCTGTCGACTTCCGCGACGACTGGAAGAAGCGCTGGACGGAGGAGTACTGCACTCAGACATTGCGTCGCCAAAGAAGTGACCGTTTGATCCATTTGTGCCATTGACTGGAGTCGATGGAAGCGATGACAACGAACCCGAATCGATTGAATTTAAATCTGATCCCTCAGACAGTCCCCCCTTTCACTCCATTGCCATTGACCCCGAATATATTGCTGGCTGAATCGCCCGGAGCCTGAATCACCCTTTAAGAGAAAAACCGTCATTTAGATAATTATTTATACAATCAATAAGTCTGTGTTTTTGTGTCTCCCCTTTACTCAAGTCTATAGCTATCGATTTATGTCTGTCTAATGAATGTATGGCTAACTCTATCCTTACAGTTCTCTTCCCTAACTTTCAATGAAATAAAACACCGATTGAGGCGATCGTTAGCACAACTCAAGAGTTACTTTCAATGGTTTATGTCTTTCATTGACTAATGATCGCTACGAGTGAAACACTTTTCTATTAATGTCTGTAAAGCGATTGTAAATCCATTGATTGGATCCGTAAGTGTTAAAGAAAACGACAGAAACATATATTTGTCGGACAATAGCTTTGTTTGAAAGGAGAAAAAAGTGTAACAGAAGTCGAGTCAAACATCAATAAAATACACATTATTTCAGTTCAAAACACTTCTGTATTTAAAAATATTCTGAATTCTTGTCAGTTAAGTAAAATTGAAGTGTAGCTCAAGAATAGTATTAATTGAGAGAAATTCTGTCAAAATTTAGGGCTAATATAACAACATTGAAGTTACGCCTCATATATTTATAACCACTTCTCCACATATTTAGGATAAGTAGACCAAAAACATGGAGTCATTCCTACTCTGGAAGTATTGATTAGATATTCCAATCGATTATCTTTTGAAGCATAACATAAACTTTTACCCAAACACAGAGACAGAGAAAAATAGTCTATTAATAGCAACAATGAGTAGGTTTTGGGAAATGGAATACTTAAGAGTATTTTTTTAAATAATAATAATATTATAAATAAATAAAAAAATATAACTAAATATAGAGAGCAATGAAATATTGGGTTAACCCAAGATTAGCATAAAATGCGAGAAATGAATTCCTAAAAATAAAAATGATTTGAACTGCACTTCAAAAATAATATCAATAATTATCAGATATAAACGGATTTCAAAATCAAATCAATGATTAGATTTATTGACAGTAAAAGAGGCGAACGTTTTACCAAAAAAATGACAAAAAAAGAATAAAATGAAAAAACCTAATCATATGATTGATTAACTTCTGGCTAACAGTCGGTGTCTATGAAAATAGTGGAACGAAATACTCGTCTCTCTTAAACTGACGGAACACCACTTCATCAGTGCTTAGATTCTTAGCAATTGTGTGCTCAGAATAAGTTGGAAGAACACGCGTCTGACCGACTGATCAGTTATTAAGCCTAACACTACTGTTTTATTTAAATTGGGTTTTCAGGCGATTCCTCGTCAACCTGTTTGTCAAAAGGTATCCATTGCTCATCATTTGCAACACTTCGGGCACTGTTTGTGTTGTTCTTAAAGCGTAAATATATTTGGAATAAATTATATTTAAGAAAATAAAAGACGAGAACTAAGAGTTTTGGTGGTCTCTCAAAGTCTCGATAGAGATAGTCTTGAGAGGCATTTCTAACAACTTTTGCTCAACAAATGTTTGATTATTTGCACTGTAAGAGAGTTGTGTTCTATGTATATACCAGTCCTGTATTATTCCTGTCTTTAATGTAGTGCATCTAAAGTGAGAGCACAAACAGACACACAAATGAACTGAATTTATTTTAACCGTTTTAGGCGTCGAGTCTAACAATTTTGAAGCTATTATTGTTTGAATCAAAAATATAAGACATAAGAGAGTAAGAGAGTGAGGAACAGGGAGTACACCATTCGGATCATCAACCTTTCAATGATATAGTTTGTTGCCGAGTGCTCACTGCCTGTGCGCTCTTTACATAGGATTGAATGAATGCTAAATATATATTATATATAACTTTGTGGGCGTTGAGGTCGAGCTCTAAGAGAAAAGAAATTCTTTTCTTAGAAACAGCAAAACATTATATTTTTGCACAGAATTAGAGGAACGATACCAAACACAGGAGAGAATAAGAGAGAGAAGAACAGACGGATCAGAACAGAACAGAACAGAATGAGAAAAGAAGTGCTGAGAAAAATGTCATTAGCATTAAGGCATCAAAAGTGCATCAATAAAACTTTGGGAACAACACCTAAAATTAAATGTGCCATTCTCTGAGAGCACCACCATATCTAATATAATGGCAAACACTGGCCACATCCACAAAACAGACAACTACTCCAAGGGCTGATCCCATCTTTTACTCGTCATTTTGCAAATTAGTTATCTATTTCTGCCAAATGTATTACTCGGAAATCATTTATAATATTTTAGTTTTATTTCATTCTTTTAATTTATTTCAATATTTATTAATAAATTTCGAATAAACTTTTATTTTTTGGCCATAAAAGTGGTATTCATTTACTCTATTGATTAAAACACTTTATAATAACACAAATTATAATAAAAACACATTAAATATTTCTTTTATTCTAAGAGGAAGTACTCTTAGATAAATGAAAATCAAAGACAAGATTCAAATATTGCAATAAAAACGTAATCAATAAAAATCTGAAATTATCGACCATTTCTTTAGGAGTGAATCGTTTGGTTCAATGGTTTGTCGTTTGGACGGACCCCCGACTCCACTGAATCTAATAATTTTGATTGAAGTGAACACACTTTACACGCAATCTGTAGTCTGAGAGGACATGACATTTGAGTAAACATTAAACATATCGATGGCTAACGACTCAAAAAAGAAAAGGGACTCAACTTATGACTGAATATAACAGACATTAAATCTAATAAAAGTTAATTTATTAGACGTTAGAGAAAATTGAGTTATATTTTAATAGTAATCATATGATTAACTCTCGAATAAAAAAATGTTAAATTAGATTAAAAAAGTCACTAAAATTAACATTATTTTAGTTAACGAGCGTTCAGTTCATTGATTATATAAACAGAGTATGACTTTTCCTAATGTTTGCCTATTTTTATGAATCACATATTGATGTTTGGAGAGAGAGGACAATAGTTTTGGCAAAGAGTGTGCCCTCCAAACGACTGCCAACGATGGCTATACCTTCGCCACCAACGATGACATAACAAAAGTACTAATAGTGGAAAATATATGGAAAACAAGAGTCAAAGAGAGAAGAATTTAATGCAAATGAGCGGAAGGAGCGAACCGTCGGATAAGACTTGTATTTTGGCGTCAATTACTTTCGCACGAAATCGCATCCAATGACTGATTCTAACAAAAGTTAAGCCAAACGTTTCCAATCGTTTGGCGAGCAATGAGTCAATTGAACGGTTAAAAAAGTAGTGGGAAAACTCCAGTTTAGTCATTCCAGACTCCAGTATAGCACTCAGTCAGTCAGTCAGTCATTCGGTGCTTAAACTCCACTCCAATATTTTGTGTGAATGGAAGGCAAACAATTGCTTTTTTCAACTTTTCCTCTCAGCTCAACCGCTGATGTGTCGGGAAAGCATTTGATTCATAACTATCGACTCATAACATAAGAGCTAATGATAACGATCTGAAGCTCAAAACCATAACTTCGAGCAAAGGTTTACATATATTTGATGTTCAGTTAAATAATATTATTCACAAAACAAAACAAATGTCTTCCGAGAGCTTCGAATTCGTGCGAAAAAAATATATACCCAACAAAAAAAACTCTATAAAATGTTATCTATTAAATTTGAGTCAATAATTTGCCATTCAGTGCATACCTAATACGATAATATCGAAGAGAATTATCAAGCAAAAAACTATTTTGTTCAAAAATGCTATTCATTCACCTGCTTATCGTTTATATACACTCTTCTGAATAATCGATTGGATATAAGGCCATGTCTTTGAAAAATAACAAATTCCTGGCTATAATATATAACAATTATCTTCTAATGTTGACTAACACGACTCTGGAGTCAAATACTGGTGTAACCAAAGTATATCTGATAAATAGCCAGTTCTTTATGAGATATTAGTCATAAAAAACTAATCATTTTTTAAACCAAAAATCATAGCCTCTAATAATAAATATTTAGAGATAAAGGGATTGTTTTGTCTGGCAGTGAGGCAGGTCATGTAGGTTCTCAAGAATGTTAGTTATTGAATAGGAACTGGCCTTAAGGCTCAGAATTGCACAACACATTCACTGCAATTTCACTCTTTCGCTCAAATATATCATTAAAATTGCAATTTTTCGTCTGAAAACAACTTTTTTTTAATTCTAAGAACAAAAAAAGTGTTTCTCCGTTTCTCTCGGAAAAGGCACTACTTTTGTCTATGATTTGCAAAAATAATGATAACTAAGAACCAGAGGCTAACCTTTCTTTTGAGACAAATGCCATAAAAAAGTCTATATTTTAATATAATTTGTTTTAATATAAGTGTTATTTCATTTCTCAGTAGTTTTTGTAGGAATCGTAACATAAAATTATTTTCATAGTTGAGAGACAGACCTTTTAATTCAGAGTAAAACAATTTTTTTTATTCCCTAAAACTAAATAATTCTGTTCACAACCAGAGAAACAAAACGACAACAAAAAATTCAAATTAATAGACAAAACGAAAATAACAATATTTTAAGTGAAGGAAAAAATTAAATAATTTATATCCGAATCTAATTCTATAGATTTTTATTAATTTGTATAAAAAATGTGAAATAAAAGTTTAATTTACTTTTTTTATCAGTTTATGATAAAAGAGTAATAAAAATGTGTATTAATTGAATAGAGTTTTTAATATTGAGTCGAATGACTCGAAACCAAAATATTCATTAACTAAAGTAACGCAAAAAAGACGTTAAAATAATTGTGTTTTTTCTATCAAATGGTATATGAATTGGATTTCACGATATATATATTCTGAGTTCATATAACAACAAATGAAAATTTAGTGATCGTTTGCCAACAGAAAAGGGATATAAAGAATATATGGAAAGAGAAAAAGGAATATATCTTCACTATTTGGGTGCAATGATAGGGAAGCCTACCATCAGATAATGGCTTCATTTCCTGATAGAGCGACCAATTTTAGAGCCAAAGCAAATACACAATGAAAATGAGAGACAACTTATCATCAAAAATGTTGAGCCACTGATGAATCAATCGATTCGAATGACTCTAAAACAAGAGTTACGTTATAGACAACAACCATAGAGTTCGGGAGGACTGACATATCGTCCAATACGACTAACTAAAAATGCATTACACGCACGACGACAGACATAATGGCTTTTTTTGTTATTGTGATGAATGTCTGTCTATCTATTCAGAGAATAAGTTTTCTAAAGGAAAGCCATAATATATCCATCAAATGATTTGCATTACAGTATAGAATGTATTATAAATATATTAAACAAATTTTTAATGCATTTTTAAAATAAATTATTTAATGTTTTTCGTCGGAAATACTAATGTATTAAATTGTATGCAATCTATTATTACTACAATCAATAGATAATAGCTTTAAATGGAGAGAAGTGTTGCCAATACTCTGTGTCTCACTGTTTGGACAATTAGTTTGAGTGCTCAGACACTGGCAGACAATTTTCTGGCCAATAAACAAATAAAATGAAATATAGATCATATAATTCAACAAAAAGAGACAATTAAATTATTTTAGCAATAGTTATCCAAAAGGACACAGAATTGCAATATTGACATTAGAGTAGAGTTGTGTCAGTCGTGTCCTATCATAAAATCGATAGAAACGAGAACTCAAGTAATAAAATGATCGCTAAAATATTATATACAGTAATAGTTTGTCTGAAGTGTACAGATCTGAACAATCATCCTCTTTGGATGGCACAGAATCAGATCAGATTGGATTCAATATTACCAGTGCTATTGGTTGTGGTAATGCCGGTGCTCTTCTCATCTGCAATGAGTCATTGCATCCAACATTCAATGAACATAACATTGAATACTATTCTCTGACTCCAAATATAAAAAATTGTTTTATGGAAATTATTTTTATTCTGAGCATCAATTTTCAGGACATTCGAGAGGTTGGATGTGTTGTCCCTTTATTTATGAAAATGAAATTTATTTTTTTCAGGAATAAACTTTCCTTTTGACAGAATTTAGTCAATGCTTTAACGAACAAAAAACAAATTTCATGAATAGTTTTCAATAGTTTTTTGTCATAAAAATGAAAATCGACAGCAAATCGAATAAAATGACGACTGAGTGATGACTACGACTACAAAATTATTCAAATTAAAGGTCTTTGACTGAATGACAAACGAATAATTAATTTTACACTAAAATATTCGCTCAAATATTAAGTACTCATATATTTATAATTCTTTTGAATAGAAGGAACGACACAAACTGATTGTCTGCTCCTTTTCTAGAGTTGTGTCTCTCTGTCTGTCGCCCAGAGATATGGCAAATGAAACGGAAATCAATGGAACTAAAACTACTATAATAGGACTCAATTGAACAGAATATAAGCCTATTATTACAGACTATGCTTTGATTACACAGAATTAGAGACAGAAAAAAGTTATCAAAATAACAAAAGATTCAATGCTTTGCCACAACTCCTGACTAAAAGCCGTGATTCAGATGATTATCAATCGTGAAAACAAAATTATCAAGCTTATTTTTATGATAATAAACTATAAAACAAATAGTGGATTAGGAAGTGATTTGTCGTTTTCTAATTCAAATCCTAATTAAAAGACAAATCACAGCAAAAATAAAATGAATTTTAATTAGAAAAATGAGATTAAATACAAAAAGAATGATATTTTAAAAAACAGTCGTCTCTTTTCGAGGGTCTGTTATCTGACAAATATTTATGTGTTTTTATTCATTTAATTTACAAACATTTCTAAACAATTATCTAAATTATAGTCAATTAAAAAAAAGTAAAAACAAATGAAAAGAATAATTTAATTTAGATTTATTTGAAGTGAACTGTTTTTTAGCTAGTTTAGTTTAGTTTAGTTAACTTCTAGATTGCAGAAGTGACATAGCTCATAAATTAGACATACCTTTTTCCTCTGCCTACTTTGTCCAGTTCGACGTGACGGAAATCATAAACTGAAGGCATCTTTAATAATCTAGGAGATAATTTTTCCAAAGCGTAAACACAAGTATTTTGAACTCAAAAATATCAAGATAACTTTTTTTTGTTATTAAACTTTAAAATGACGTTAAGAACAGGTATCAAATCAGACGAAGCGATTGTTAAGAACTCTTAAGACTTATTTAAGGACTGAAAAATTCAACGAAAATATTATTGTTTGAGAATTCGCGACACAAAAGTCCGTCAGAAGAAAACTTTAGACTTTTTTGAGAGAATTTTCAGCAAAACTTTGAATATAAGGGAGAGAGTCGTCGATAAGCTTCTTATATAATGATTAAGGCGTTGGTCTGTTGTGTGGACACTGAACACAATATAAATATATATCACTGAATAGTCCAATGCTATACACAATACCACTAGACTTGAGTCGAAGAGCAAAACCAAATGGCTTTAGAAATGATCGCCAGTAATATAAAGCGTTTTGTTAGAAGACTGGATGCAAACTGAGCTCACACTCTGTTCTCTTTGCGTTTATATATCGGACTCAGAACTGAGGGACTGAGTTGTTAGTACTGAACTGTAAGAGTGTGAGAGAGACTGAGCGAACGGACGGAGCAGTTTTCAAATTGAACGGCAACTGTAAGAATGAGCTCTTAAACTGTTGTCGGTTCGGTTTTTACTGATCACTACTGACTGTTAACTCTGTGCCAAATGACTCGACTTTTAGAGGGAGAGCTCAAGATATTGGCAAATATGTTGGGCCAAAGGATGTGCACTCAAAAAGCAGCAAATCTATTGAAACAGATCATAGAGAGTACCAGTGCTGCTGCTATGATCTGTGCCCAAATACCGCAACATTGGACTTCACTGAAAGCCTGTAAAACCTGCCCACCTGTCTGTCAGATGCTAACCCGCAGGCGCTCCACAACTAAACTATTTCTTTTATATTTCTATTCTGTGTATAACAACATATTTAAAGTCCAAAACTTTAAACACAGACTTTTAAAAATTGAATGTTTGGCCAAAAGGAAAGGCAGCCAAAGGCAGCCCTCACTTCGCTATCACTGGTATAAATAAACTCTGGACGTAATACCAGTGCCTAAGTATCCCGTTGTTGAGCGCTCAACCGTGTCTTAGATGGCCTCTACAATCAAAGTGGACAGACTTTGTAGTAATGCCCACCCACTCATCCATAGAAACACAAGAGGCCGGAGTGCGGGACAGAGGAGAGAGAGGACGACATCCGCCCGAAAAATATGTTTTCTTTTTTTTTTGATTTCCTCTTTTAGTTTGGAATTATATTATCAGATGATTGCGTTCGCAGATGAGAAACAGACAAATGGGGGCCAATCCCTGCACTCGAACTCTTGTTTTTGTTGTTATATATGTTTGTGTTAATTATTTTCGACAAAATACCCAAAACAAGTGCACAACCATTCAATAAGAGCTGTTTGGATGAAAAATGTTAAACCAAACACCTATTGATCCCAACTATTAAACCATAGCTCTAACACTGACTAACACTCAACAGAACAGACCTATCATTAATTCATGAAATCTGTTTATTGTTTATGATGTGTCGGGTGCTTTTGGCTCACACCTAATGTTGAATCAGTTTTTGACGAGAAATAAATACAAAACACAAGAAAAGAAAAATCAAAAAAATTTTATGGAAGACATAAAAAGGGCGCTCCATATAAACCAAATAACAATATTTTAAACAAAAAACTAAATTACAGTTTGGCTTAAATTTAGAAACAAAAGATTTTTCCTTAAAATAACAAAAGGAAAGCCTTCCAAAAAGCCTTCAATGTATGGATTCAATTGAAATCATTAGATATTTAGAGTTCAGATATAATTCCGATTTGAGATAAATAAATGCTCTGAAAAGATGAGTCTCTAGAAGTGAGTGAAGGCAGTCTTAACCAAAATTATCTATTTATATCATCTCATAATGAGCTCAAATCTCAATCTGATTCTCCTCTCGAGATATTTTGAGCGCCAGACCCTTCACTGGCAGACCCATCACCGCCTCGAACATAATATTTTCAACATATTCTCTACTATTATATAAGAGTTATATATTTTAATTTTCAATATCTAATATACAGGACACGAGTCTCACTCAGTACACATTTAGTCAAACGGGACAACAATTTATATGAACATCATATCAATGGATAGTATCACGAAAAGCTTTAAGGCATTCGGATATACCGGTCTCTGGTATTCCTTGTGTTTACATTTTGTGTGCGAACACAACATCAAAGCCGACATCACTAACACTATTAGACACTATTTTAGACCTAAAAAATCTTAATTCCCTTTTTGACCAGTTTTACGATCTTTTCTTACGACCAAAGAGCCGGTCTATCCTCTATCCTCTCTCTTTCCCTCTCTTCGGTCAATCCATCAAAAAGTTGTTGTTTTTTTTGTAGTCAAATAAATGCGTTATTTTTTTCTAATGTTATTCAACGTTAAGGGAATACTATTTTCTATGTTTCATATGTAATATCAATACAATAGAGGACTGGTATCTTAGGTATTGCTTCTGTATTTAGTATCACTGCTAAAGTGTCTGCTCTTCTGGTTTAGGCACTCAATAATGGAGCTCTTCTTTGAGCGTCAAAGTTGTTAATAATTTCACTCAACCGGTATTATCATTGGCTTAAAGGCATAAATATATGAATTTTTGTTCGCAAAGAAGTCTTTGAAGAGAATTACAAAAAGAGAGAAAAATATTAATAATAAGGAAAATATACCGAAAGAAAGAATTTTTATAAATAGAAGATTTGTTCGGATCATATAATCTAAGTTTTTAGAGCCACTGAAAAATAAGGGACACATCAAATGCGTTGAGTAACACATAGTTTGAGAAAATTGTGTTTTGGATTTCACAGGAAAACAGAGTTTTAAGCAAAAAGAAGTTCCAATAGAGAAGAGATTTATTATTCATTTCTTTGACTACAAATATGTTTAGGATATGGATTTCCCACACTATCTCTAAATATGTTTATATAAATAAGAAGAGAACACATCCTTATTCTTATGTATTTCTTAAAACTTAACAAAAAGGGAATTGACTTTTCAAATGACTATTTGTTTGCTTCCAATTTGTAGTAATGATCGCAAAACTATTATTGAAATGAGTTGAGACTCAGAAGAAAGAAATTCGGTTCGATTTTAAAGCAATTGAAACACAATTGAGAAAAGAATTGAAAAAATTGTTTGAATTTCTTTCGGTCATCGTTCGGGTCGACCGCAGACTCGTGTAAACGACTTATATATAAATGTAAAGCAAATAATTTTTTACTCTATTATTCTTCGACTATCATTAATACAGTTATTGTTGTATTGGATAATTCCCGGCTTAAACTTCTTATTCATGTAAAACATGTCTTAAGAGCGCAAAAAATTATAGTATAATAAGAGTGAGAAAAAGAGGTAATAAGAGGTCCGGTATTTAAGTTATTTGAGTATCGAAACTAATGTTGAAAATATAACACAGATTTTCGATTGTTATATAAATATACAAAAATTATTTTGAACCCGAACTTGATTTCAAGAGCACAGGTAACATTGCACAGGTAATTCGCAACTAGTTTTTGCTTCACTTCAGAACAATAAAAAACGTCTTTACTCTAAATTCTTTGTCTAATGTAATAGTGATTTATTTGTCGTGTAATCAGTTATAAAATAAATGCTATTTTTTGTTGAGTAATAAAACACACATTAAATTAGTTAACAACTGAATACAACCGATTCGTAGAGAAAAAAATGTTTTCGAACCACAAAACCGAAGCAAAGGCTTCAAAACACAATACATTTTGCTTTGGATACACAAAAAGGTTATTATTATTATTATTAATAAATAGAGGAAAATGAACTCTAACTTTGATAACAACAGTTATATTTATTAAGAATGAGATAAAGAACAGACCATTCGATGTCATGACTTAGAGATTATGGTTGGACTCCAATATTGGTAGCTCTAAATTTATGAATTGTGTGCTACCAGTGCTCAATAAAAATTGGGAGCAAATCATTGAATACATCTTTTAAGAAGAAAAAAATAGATAATAATAAAAAAGTTTATTAGAAGTTATTAGAAGTTATTTGAAATTTTATGAGTTTATAAAACTATGACTTTATTTGTCTGACTTTCGAAACGGTTCTATGAATGGAACCGAAATAATAAAGGCTTTTATTATCTCATTGAAGGACTGGTATTAAAAACTTATTCAATATATGAGCAGAATATGAGTTTGGGTTTAGTTAGAATAGATTCCAAACATTCATAACAATTGTGTTTTCGCTTCACATCATATTTCGATGGATTACAACAAATCCTAAGTTTTTAATAACTCAGAGAAAGAGATATTATTTCATTGAATAAAAAGAGGGATTCAATAACCGAATAAAATTTGATAACATTTAGACTTAAATCGCCGCTAATATTGATTTATAAAAAGAGATTTAATGCTTAAAATTTTCATTTTTAGCTCATTATTCGAGTGTTGCTATGAGTAACCAAAGAGAGCTGAGAGACACATAAAAATGTATTTCCTTGGAGTGAGTTAGGATGCCTAGATCAGTGGCACCTCATCCTAGCAGTGCTCGAATTTCGCAATTGTTGTGAGTCTTTCCCTTCTTTTGGTGTTATGAATGGTGTGAAGGGAACAGATGTGATACGTTTGTTGTGATGCCAAACGTAATTCACAAATAAGTCTTTCTCTTCAACAAAAGAAATACTTAGCATTGAAAAAGTCAAGGCTTTTAGAGTTCATTCAATCTTCGCTTTTCCTCTTATTTTAAAGCACAAGTGGTCCGTATCATAGATACAGATAGGGATTAATAATGTCTTTCCTCAGTTAATAAGTGGAGTTAATAAATCAATTTTTTATTGCAACTCAACATCACTTAACTGACTGTATATAACACTTAATTCGTTTATTTTGAAGCCCACGGAAAGGCATATCCACCAAAAATTAGTTATTTTTTAGGAATTTTTATACGAAAAGGAATTTATTTCGCCTTTTTTATTATGAGAAGAGAAGTCATTAATTTGAGGGCAAATCTCACTCTCAATACTCTGAGCGCGAGAGTCAGTCCATTATATTGTCTGAGAAATATTTGCTAATTGTTTGCCTCAACGAAAGTGAATGAATCAAAAATGACAAATACATGACAGGAGAACAATGTTTGAGTAGTTAAGCCCCACAACAGTTCTCATCAGACAACACACCATTAAATATATGGCTTATTATTATTAAACCAATGGAAGGCAACTCATACGGCACTCTCTCAGAGGAAGGGCTATGATATGACACAAGAAATTATTTTTGATGTGTTGTGAAGTCGACGAAACATATCGTATGCAAAGAATAGCTTTTTGGGGAAAGAATGGGTATAAAACAGAAATACTTTTTTGACATTTAATTACATAACTATTTTCAATTGAACAGAGCTATGGCTCTGGAATAGAGAGCCCTATCGAGAGCCCCCTCTAAACTGGTTTAATATTATTCAGAAATGCAGAGTTTGTTAGCTCTGTTTGTATGAAATTTTTACACAGAATTTAATGAAGAATAATAGGTCTTATTTATCACATGAGTGAGAAACAAGTGTGTCATACAAGACAACTGTGCAAAAGGGGAAACAGAGGATAGGGATCAAACGAAAGGGAATTATCATTTTTAAGATAAAGAACTTAACTCTCACTGTTTATAATGTCTGAGAGACTTGTTTTACTTCAATATTTCATAATTTGCATACATTTTGATTATAAGCGTAATATAAAAAATCGTTTTTTTATTCACAATTCACTCCTCATTTGCATATAAATCATTTGTTTTCTATGAAAACAATGAGAAAATAAATTTTCAACAAAAAACGTATTACAAAACGCATAACATTAATGTATTACCTCTTCCGTCACTCACCACTGCCGACAACTATCAAATCTTTGTAATCTATTGTAAACATATAAAACATAGAATTACCTATTTTTTAGACTTTTCTTTTATAGATATACATCTCTTAATAAGAATTATCTCATCAATCATTAAACAGATTATTCACATTCAAAACTCTCTCTCAAAATGATATGAATTAAAGATAAAAACACATAAGAATGAAATAAATAGCTTTTAAGGGCTGCGATCGATAAGAAAGTTACTAAAAAATGTCGCTATAATTCAGAGTATGTTTGAAGAGATGTTGTATTAGTTTTGGTACGTTTAAGGATTAGCTCATCTGATATATGATATCATTTGTTAACGTAATGTCCTTTTGTTTGACCTGAAAGTAACTCAGCATTCATGCGAGCACTACATAAAAGACAAATTGATAGTCTTGTGGCTAAACAACTGCTAATATGACAACTATTTTCTTCTTTTTTCTTCTATTTCTTTAGTATTCTCTTCAAAATAGTGAATACGTGTATTGTATGGCATTTTCCGGCTCTGACTCTAATTTTGTTCTCAACTTTTATGACCGAATAGAAGACATAACGTTATGTTAAATAACATAACGATTAACAACAGCTTTGGTCTATCAAATGATGGAAAGGTCTCATATAATATACAATTATATGATGTGGTGAACAGCACTACAAATGATTTTCTGGAGCAGAGGACAACCAAATAGTCCTCACAATAAGAGACATAAGAGGATAGAAGGGAATGGAAACAACAGTCAGAGTACAAACACAACAGTATTCACGATCTTTTGATTAACCAGAATAGGACTCTATTTTTGAGGTCATCTACAATGAAGTTCCTGAACCGCCTATTCTGGTGAACGTGTTGGGGAGCGTTCACTCAAAAAAGGAGAGAGAGAGAGAGAGAGAGAGAGAGAGAGAGAGAGAGAGAGAGAGAGAGAGAGAGAGAGATCCTAAACGTGAAACACGCAATGACCATAACTAAAAATACATACACAGACAGACACATATAGAATCCGGTGCTGTGCTGTGCAGTTAAACAAAGATATTTAAAAGCCCACAAAAAAATGGTTTGAAATGAAAAGAGAACTAATTTAAAGTCCATTTAAATTTGTGGAGAATTTATGGTCGGCTAATGGCGTAATGGAAGCACTATTTAATCAAATGAATAAATGGCTAACAAACGGTTGTTTAGTGTTGAACCCAAAACATTCTCCTATTCTTTTGCCTTCAATTTAGTGGTAAAATGTCTTATCAGAGGATAACATAACGACTCTGTTGTTGTTGTTGTCATGTATTTCAAGTTTAGAGAAATAATTTTTGTTGCGTTTAACCCGAAAAAGGCTATAAAATCATTTTTACACAAAAACTGCATTCAATCTATAAAGCATTTGTTGAAAACATTTGATTATAGCTGAGAGGCAGTTCTACCTCAACAAAGCATAGGATACAAACACTAAATTAAGAGCTGAGTTCAGCCCTTTTTGATCTCTGATTTCAACCTCTAATAAGATATAAATTTAGAGATAATTTGTAATAAAAAACTAAAAAAAGATATTCGTATTGTTTTTGAGAATCTGATATAAATAGAAGAGAAGCGCACAGGTATTAGAGGTAAGGATTAAATCCTTGAATAAGAAAAATAGATAAACCAATTATAGTATCGAATAATACCTCTTAAACCATTTAATGGGAATTTTGAGCCAAAACTTAATTATCGCGAGTTTTATGACTTGTAATTCAATTCCGATTTAAAGAATAACATAAAAGTCGAAAAACATTACGAATGAGAAATAAAATTTTGCGCAAAAAAATTAAAATTAGATGTAATCGTATTTAAAGCACAGCCAAAGAGTAACTGATAGGGTTACAGATGGGAATAGATATCCAAAGTTTAACTATTTTTATGGCCAGTGCTCTGGCATTTGCATCGGATGAACAAAAAAAAGGAGTTCAACTGAAATTACAAAATACTATCGAAATGGTATTCAAATGAAAAAACGAATTCCTTTTGATCTCAACTCAAATATCAATAAAAACTCATAACTTTAATAATAGACTAAAATAATTGAAGGAATTATATGTTGTAATTCACTTAAACTAATGCTCAGAACAATGGCTCTGTTCTTAAGGGCTCAAAGATCACATCAATGAGAGTTAGAGACACGTGAACTGAGGGATTGGGAGGACTGGATGGTCCTCATCGTCATCATCATCATCAGGTTGAAGCACTTGTTGACTCACATTCCTTTCCAGTGTTAACATGTTTTTTACATTAAAATGTTTTCAATAATCAGTTTTTATGTATGATTTGATCGATATTTGTGTCTAACTTTTTGTCTAAAAAAGTCAGTCTATACTATAGAGTAGTAGTAGTCAGAGAAGAGTGGATTTGATGTCAATGTCCACCAATTGAGAGCTGTTTTCGCAATAATTCTTTTAGAATCGATTTTTTAGTAAAAAACTCATTGACATTGGATTTGTGCGCACAGACTTAGGGACTACTCAATTGGCAGTCAAAGTACTGGAATGGCATCAGTTTTTTTCATAGAAACAGAAATTTTGAACAAAAGATTTGTAATAACAATAAAAAGAGATCAATAGAAGAGTGAAATGAGAAGAAAGTCTCAAACGTTTCACTTAAATGAATGTTAACCTCAAACGACGACACAAAAAGAAAAACTAAAAATAAAAGAAAAAACTCCTTTTGTTGGAAGTGATTGAAAAAGAAGTGATAACTTTGAGTGCAATCATTGATTACAACAAAAGGAAAACAAAAGTTTTAAATTTCCAAATAAAAAGATAAAAAACTTGTCAATTGAGAGAACTTTTTGACCATTAATTTTAGGGGAAATCTGTCTTTTTTGGCAAATGACTGATCACTGACTGATCACTAGAATCGAAAAGTTGTTAAAAATCAACAAAAAAATGTGAAATTAAGTAAATATTTTTGACCATTAGTTTAGTGTTTTGTGTTAAGTGTTGGCAAAACTTAAGAGAAAAGTAATAAAAATAATGAAAAGACATAAAATTTTTTTAAAGAATACATCGTTTAAAGTGAAGACTCTTTTCGGTGTATTTCGATTTTGAGTCAAATGTTGAGCCAAATGATAAGCCAACCATCACTACTACCAGTGCTCTTGAGTTCGGGCACTGGATTTCATGACAGCGAAAAATACCATTAACTCACACACGAGTCTTAATGACAGTCAGGAATAGAAGTTTAAAGAGAGTTCGCGAAACCAAACCCAAACAAAACCGACAAACCATTAATGCATTGCTCTTAGAATTGAACTCTGGTCTCGCCTATCGTATAACTTAATATTTAGGGCTTTCCTTTTATATAACGTCGATCTATTTAATAGGAATATATTCCTCTCTTGAGATACTTTTAAAGACAAATTGTTATTAAAAATTTTCATTTAAGAGTCAATACTTATTTTTATGCTGACTCTGCACTTCATACTAAAGGAACGGCAATTTTTCTCAAAATAGTCTCAATTAGATTCTCGAGAAATGGAGGGATAATGTGGTGAAGAAGTATAAGAAGGAGAGACACAGAGAAGAGAAAAGGGAAAGACATCAAACATATGAATCTTCATTATTAACGAATAAAGTCTACAGTTTTTATGTCGAAGTCATAGTCAAAGCTATAGTCAAAGCTATAGTCAAAGCTATTGCGACAATATTTATGAGACGACAGGCAGTTATGGCCTCAGAGTTAATGCTCTAAAATAGACTATTTTGCTGACAGTCAACAAAAGTACAGTCATCTCAAGAATGGTATTAAAGGCAGAAACGAAAATCTGAATAAAACATAATATATTTATACTATGTTTCAGTTAAGCGCATCTAAAGTGCACTAAAATTTTGCGAACAAATCGCTATTTAGTACTCTTTTCGAGTAATAGTCGTCTCATTAATATTATAATACGTTTTTTGCACTCAACGACAATCAAAAATTTATTACATCAACAAAAAAGACATTTACAGACATTTATAGACATTCAGAGAAGTGCACAACAAAAGCAAATCAATACCAATACAAGTGTAGTGACGAACGGGTGGAGGGTTTGTGTCAATTTGTTATTGTATTGCATTGAAAGTACTGAAAGTCTACAGAAAACAATTGAATTTATTCAATGACTCCAATAGTCAATACATAAACAGACAAACCATTGATGAGAGGAAGGGATGGAAAATGTATGGCTATTTGACTAATGGACAGATGGCAAGCGTTCAACACAATTCATCACTTGATAGACAAGAAGACAAGCATTCAGTCAAACATTACATTTAGTGAACAGAATAAAAGCCAAAAGTTTAGCCTTTAAAATACTAGCAATTATTGATGCATAGCTCAGGAGTCAAACACTTTTCATTTTTGCCAAATAATAATATTTTATAAAATATCTCATATTATAAATTCATCCTTCAGTCAAATGAAGTAAAATTCATAAATTCTTCAATTTTTTTCTCTCAAAAATATCCATTCCTTTCGCCAGTCGTGCGCTTAATATACGCACAAATAATATAAAACTCAATATATGTTTTCTAAAGAGTTCTTCTTCTAAAGTGAACATAACTCCAACACTGGCCTAACATCTGATATGAAGTGAAATATTTGCATAAAATTCTTGGTTAATGAACTTAAAATTCTTTCCTCTTATTACACAAATTACACAACAATTATGAAAAGGCTTTCCTCGGCAACAGTTTTGTCTAACTTTCGGTTTTGAGTGAAGACTAAAAAACTATTCATTAATTTAATACATAAACTCAGATATAAATATAAGTTTCGACACAAGAGATATCCCTAAATCAAGATATTATAATCAGAATAAAATTTGTTAATTATTGACCGCATTATCATAACTGGTATTCATTTTATTATTTGCATTAAATAATAAAATATATAATTCTTAAGACTCGGGGCTAATGGTTAGCCATAAGGAGCGATGAGTTGTGATCATCAAAATAGAATTGATTTGATGTGAATCCAAATTTTTGATCGGATTTTGGATTTGTAACAAAACTAATATCCAAAACAACTGTCACTTTGATTAAGGCTTTTGAAGAACATGTGTCTCATCTTATCATTGATTCCATTCGATAAACAATTTTTAAGAGAAATGAGTTAAATCTCTTCTCAAATGTGTGGTCGTCTCTACAATATGTGCATCGATTTTATCCAGAATTCGGGAAATGACTCTTTTATTAGTTTTTATTATTATTTCCTTAGAAATAATGGCCGGCAGTCAAGCGATCGCTTCTTATTTCAAGTTTAAAAAGAAATAAAATTCTCAGAAATAATAAAATAAAACTAAATTAAAATATTCATAAATTAGCCGAAAGTGTTGAGACTTAAGTGCCATAAGTTATGCCTCAAAAGATAGACTCACAAATGCATCGAATGATTGACTTTAATTCACGAAAAGCAGAGTTTCCCTTATTTTACGACAAAAGAGACTAAATTTTCAGACAATTATAATTTCTTTCAACAAAGTTTCAGACAAATTACAACTTAAGATAATAAAAGCTTCAACTTTTGGCTCTTCTCATTAAAGTTCACTTCTCTCTCTCTCTCTCTCTCTCTCTCTCTCTCTCTCTCTCTCTTCATGACATGGACTCAAACTTTCTTATAGTTCAATCAAATAAGAAAATATTCGCCAAAAAATATAACTAATGATTAAAAAATAAATTTTTAGAATTAGATATCCGTTAGACTGAAGGGGAAGAGAGAGGAGGAAAGAGTTGTTATGTGCCAATTCATTAAAATTTAGCCTAAATAAGAAACACCACTATTTATAGCTTCTTTAAATACTTTTGACAACTACTGCACACAACTATCTAATTGATAATATCAGTCAAAATCTATGGCAAAAGAATAAAAAATTTAAAAAAAATTTTAATGAAATTTATTGCGATTATTAGTGATTAGAGTTAGAGTTAAAGATATTTAGATATTTATATAATCATTGGTTTTAAAATTGAAACCAAACAAAAAACCCCTTAAAAAAGGTTTTTCTAAAATATTTTGGTATTTATTAATGATTTTAATCACAGTTTTTGCGAAATCAGTTGTAGAGTGAGTGCCAAAAATATTTTGGATCTGATATCGAGTCCTTTCAAGCCCTACACCAAAATGTTTGCAAACAAATCAATTTAGTGACTCAAAAACCAGAAAAACTTAATTCAGAACTCTTTGAACCCAAAAATTTAATGAAATATTTTTTAGGCGAAAGAAAATATTCTTTCAATTAATAGAAAAATGAATTCCCTCTGAATTAAGACTGAGTCCAATAAAAGAGATGAAAAGTTGGGCCAAATGACACACTTGTGTTAACACAGATTTCAAACTCTTATGAAAAGGCTTTTAATTCAAAAATTTTTATTTCTATAATTTTTTTGATTATTTTTTTCTAATTCCGAAGAAATCTTTTATTATTATTCTTAAGACAAAAAACTATTTTAAGAAATCTTTATTGAAGTTTAATATTAGAGTATATGAGAGAATGTATGACAGTTTGAGTGACAGTTTTGGCACACCTTTTACCTAACATTTCTTAGAAAATTCGAGTGAAAGAAATTATCTGAAATTTTGAAGCATTTTTTCAAAACTGTTGTTAAATCAGAGAAAATAACTTTCCTTTTGTTTCATATGAAAGAAGTTCTGAATTTTTTACTTAATTTTCTCATTTCTATTGAGTTTATAATACAATTCACACTTTTAATGTGAGAAACATTTATATTAATTGAACGAAAAGTTTCGCTCATTTTTTGAGTCAAAATAATTATTTATAAAAATTGAATAAAAACTTATTCTCTGAGAAAAAACATTTACTTAAAGAATAAAAGATTTTATTGAATATAAAATTCACTTTCATTTCAAAAAAGTGTAGAAAAAGTCACTTTTGGTTTACTTTTCGCATAAATATTTTGTTTTGGAAATTAGACGTAACATAAAAATCATAAATGAATTTAAACGAAAAAAAAGCTTTTTTATGTCAAACACTGTCAGAATACATGAGATTTTTTCCTAAGAGTTGCAAATATTTATGAGAAAAATCATTATTCACTCATCTCTTGTGGTTTTCTAGAAAACTAGTGTTGACTCGAGTTTAAGAGATAATAAATTCTCTTCTGTTTGATTAGCAGAGATGTCAAACATTGGCAAAGGACTGAACCCGCAGACAGACATTCAAACCCAGGGTTGACAGTAAAGACGAAAAGCACGATATCCATCATTATAGCCATGAATATGCGTTTGAAAAGACTTCTTTCAGACATTTGTTTATATCAATTGGAAAACAAATTAATTATTTGAGAGAAAAAAACACTAAATAATGATGAATATGATATGAATACAACTCTGGTTTTGCCATAACAGTCATAGACCTAAAGTTATGAAATACAAGAAATTTGTTTTCTCTGTAAATGTTATACAAAATATGCTTTGAAGACATGATTTCATCAAAAAATCAATGGAAAAATCAAGTAATCAGTAAAAAATTATTTGAAAATGTTTGCAAGAATATTAAAGTAATAAATCTCTTGGTCTTAATATTAGGCGTCGAACCAATAAATTTCACTGAAAAGTCATTCATGAAAATGACTCTTATATTAAAGAAGTAGTGATTTCAGCATAAAATCAAATATTCAAACATTAAAAATAAGCAAAAATATATTTATCACGAAATAGTAAAACAAAATTATTGACATTTCGATACTTATAATTGCGATACCAGTCTATGACTAAAAGAGATATAAATGAAAGATAGAGAGAAACAACAAAAAAGCTAATCAAAAATGAAAGAAAAGCTCAGATATACAGTAGAAGCAAATAAAGAGAGGAAAAGATCTGAATTAACGAAAAAACGAGAGAAGAGTTCAAAGAACTGCCTCTCGTTGTAATTGATTTAGTATTTGAGTCCAGAGTTGTATTAAAGGCGTTTTTCAGTTCACTCTCTGTTTAATCAATAATTGATTGCGATTAAAGACCAGAATTAGTGAATTAAAAACTTAATATATATTAGAAATAAGAGCACCGATTGATTGAAAAAACAGAAATCACAACAAAAAAGAGTTGAACTGAATTTCGATCCAAATCGGGAGTAATTCAATCTAAAGCTCACGAAAAAAGTGTATTAAAAGTACACTAAAAAATATATGAACATAATAATCGATTTCGCTCTTAAACTGTACTAATTCATGATTTTTGACGATTAGTATCTTTTGTTCCTTCAATTGTCTAATTGTTGATCAAAAGAGAACTCAAACAAAGAGCAATGAAAATGATTTTTTTCACAAATGATTAGAGAAATGGTTAATAAGAAAAGATAAAAATATCGGCGAAACAAAAATTAAATTCCAAACAAATATCTATTTATATGTTTATTGCATTCTATCGTTAAGTAAACCCTTTTTTATATATATCGAGAACAGTTCAATAATCGCTGAAAATGTTTTCATCGGAGATAACAATAAAAAATATTAAAATAAATATTTCATAAAAACCTTTAAATCATTTATAAATAACTGCAGATATTTGTGGATAAAATCAAAATTTGATTTTAATGTCATAAACTATTAAATATAAACTATACTTATCTCTAATAACTAATAAGTATTGAAATAAAATGTCATTTCGTTCAATAAATGAGATAAAACGCTATTTTGTGACAATAAATATCATTATTCTCCCCAAAAGTTATATCAATAATATATCAATACTTCAAATAAATAATTGATATAATATTTAACAGTTTGTCAAAAATCTTGAAATGAAGTAAATATTAAACAAAACAAACATATCTCGAGTGAAAACCATCTTTTCATAGATGTTTTCAATGTAGACCCTAAAGAATTCAAACCTCTTTTTAATGGTATTTCAAAATAATTTATTATTATTTGGCGTTAAATCGAATACTGACTGTTATGACTGTCTCGAAGTAAAGCTCCGGTATATATATATACCACTTACTGACTCAGGAGTAGTAGATATTCTCCATTAAGTCGGGAGAAAACATTGTAATAGACATTACTCTGAATAGGAAACGATAATAATTTTGGCTGAATTTATAAAAAACTAACACATATTTTGTGTAATACCGACCACAGCGTCAGATAGAAAACACAGATTTTTTTAGGACAACCGCTGAGAGGACCGATGGATACACTTCTAGGAATTATTATATTATCCTCTTTTCTATTGTATTGAGAGAGGAAAGAGAGCACAGAATTGCTAAACAAATACTGAATATAAATTGTTTATAACGGAGAAAATGTCGAGAGAGAGAGAGAGAGAGAGAGAGAGAGAGAGAGAGAGAGAGAGAGAATAGAAAAACAAGAAAAAGTTATGCACTCTCTTTACAAATAAATTCTCTTAAAACGATTGTTTCGAATACAAAATAAAAAATTATTTTTTATGTCATTTATTTTGTGTTAAAACCATTTCTTATTCGACAGTAAAAAACAGTCAAACATTTGGAAAGTATTTATTTGAAGAGAGAAATATAGCCGGAGGACAGAATCGGGAACTAAATACACATCGGATCCAAATGTTTAGATTAGTTATCAAATAACCCACAAAATTAAACTCTGATTACTTAAAACTTGAATTCTGAATGAATCGCAAAATTATAATAATTAATTGTATGGCTTATCATCATTTTTTTGGAGTGTATTTCCATTCCAACCCATTGCCTCCACTCAACATATTTTAGTGTATTATTTGCTGATTTAACGCTGAATCGAGAAAATTAATTCAAACTCAAATCATTATCAATACAATAATCATAATAATTATAACCATATTCTGTGCTATTCTTAACCTCCGCTAATATTATGAGAGTTTGTGATAATGAGCTCAAAGAATAAAAGTTAAACCAAAGAAAAATATGCGAACAAATAGAAACAAATTCAATGAGAGCACAGAATAAATGAACACAACTTATATTATTATAAGAGTTGGGGAAAGAGTTGAGACAATTCTTAAAAAATTTTGATAAATTTTACGATTTTTATTATTATTATTAAATTAAATGCCTTTTGAATGAAAAGAAAGAAAAAAAACTTATTTACATCAGAGGATAGGATTCATACAATTTTATACAGTTTTCTGGTCCGAAGTATATGTTTAGCGAACATCAAAGGGTTGAATAAATTTGAATAATTGTCTCATCCATTGTTTTTCATTATTCTTTTGTGACTATTTTGCTGTCAAACAATCAAAATAATTGTCTTCAAAACAGAATTCAAAGCCTAAGAAAAGAGATTTGAAGACAAGAGATAACAAACAATAAAAAATATTCTGAACTTTTGTATTGAATTTCAGTCAATACTAGTTTGGAGAGGGTTTGCTCGGGTATATCATTGGCAAATATATATCAATGACTGTGACAGACGTTTGTTCAGTCTTTTATTGAAAAGCGTGAGTAACAGACAATGTCTGTGCGATAGTAACAGTGATTCTTCTTTAAATAAAGAGCTTGAGATCAGTCACTGGTTCCATGTCTTCCATGTCTATAATGCATGAACTGAACCATAGCTGACGAACGGAGAGGAAAGCATTACAAAGCAATTTCAATACTGAACGCAATGAAGAGCCAGAATTGCAATGAAGAACACTATAAGAGAATAGACTATAAGAGAATTAAGGATTGACTGAAGGCTTCACTTAATATTCTGAATGCATTCGCGAATTTCATTTTCATCGGTCAGAGAGTAGTGTTGAAAAGAGAGGCCAATCCATACATTATATGAAAAGTGAAATCTCGAAACTTAGGGCCCAAAGCATGGGTTATAACTTCGATCGAACTCAACCTTAAAGACAAGTGTAAAGCAAAGCAAAAGTCATTTTGTTTAGAGAGCCATAGCTCTACCAAAAACCCATAAGACTGAACATTGAGTACAGAATTTTTGTGCCAACGACTGCTCTTTTCACACAAGAATTGCTAATTCAGAGAACTTCCGAATGGAATCGAACTCTTCTTTTCGGAAGAAAATTCACTTCAAAGAGAAAAACATAAAATTTTCTTTTCATTAAAAATAACAAAAATTCAACGAAAATAAACTGAAAGGAATTCAAATCAATTCAATCAAAATATGAAATCATTGGAATAATCAACAAAAATGAGGAAATAATGTGAATAATATTTAAATTCAAAGGACAGAATAGGAGTCGACAAATAATTTAAATGCCATTATTAGAGGCCAACTCTTGATTTTCATATTTTTCTTTATTACTATATTTGTTAGGCTCTGACTTAACTATTTTAGGGGAAATACAACTATTTTAGTGATGAGACTTTCCTCTCGTGAATGGCATTTATTGTACACAATATGAATAGATTTTAATACAGTTTAAAAGTGTTGTCACGAATGAATATATTAAAACTTGAAAACACGATCCACTACTGAGTGAACACTATTTTCTCAGTAATAATAATAATAATATTTGCGAAGAATAAGAAATGTAATTTCAATGGCAATGATTTTCTTATTTTTCTTCTTTACTCTAAAATATAATTTTTTATTTTTTGTTTCACTGATTGAGACCAATGAGAACAGAGTCTGAGCCCTAACAACAACAACATTCGACAGGCGTTGTCTTTATCCACAAATTATTTAGTATTAATCACTTGAAATGTATGGCAAAAAGACAGCAAACCATACATTAAACAACATTTACTTCGGATCAATAATTACCGATATTTTATATTCAAAAACTCTATTTTATTCGCATTTATTTTTAACAAAATAAACAAAAAACGACTGAAAAAGAAATTTATGTTTTTGTCTTAAATGTTAAATAAGAGTTGACTTTCTTTGTATACAATATATATGTATATCTTAAGTGTGTTTTAATACCGAATATATATATACCGTAAATAAATTCTTAGCCCAAAACCGAAGCCAAGAGAAAAGAGGAGCACATCATCTGAAGCGAGTCTTAGAAATTTGAACTCATGTCTGACTGCGAACTAACTCTTGAAAAATAGCATTTCTCACAAATGAGATGAAAAGAGAAGACAAGAAAACTATAAACAATTTATAAATTTGCGGCAAAAAAGACATTTTACTCTTCTTGAATGTTGCCATTGTCTGACACTACTGTGCAAAAGGGGTGGACAATAGTGTCAGACAATGGCAGACATATTTATTATATTATTTAATACTTAATTAATGTATTCAAAGAAAAATCAGATAATATTATCTGATATTCTTCTAAATCTAATACATATAAATTAAGACACAAAAAGACAATTTTAGTCAAAACTAATTCACCCAATTATTATTCGTATCACATAAGGGGTGTCCCCACCGATACTCATCTCTGAGAGTTTGATATCTGTTCGCTAAACTTGGCTAAAGAATAATATAATTTACGAATAATTTAATGTTAAATATAATGTCATTTATTTTTAAGGGTAGAAAACGACGACATTATGTTTAGTTCGTATTTCATTGTTTTGATAAGAGTCTAAATGGATTGGAAATGGGATTCCCATTTGACTATTGCTTGGAAAAAGGGTCCCGAAGACAGTTGACGAGACTCTTGCAATATTCTTAAAGAGCATTAACTCATAAATTGTATAGAAATGAAAAGACGAAGAGTTAAAGCAAAAGACTTATTACATTAACATCTGCTTCAGATTCCCATTCATTCTGTCATTTAAAGACAAAAATCAAATCAAATGAAGAAAACGGAAATACTCTTTGAAAAAAGGCTAACGATTTAAGAATAGACTGAAAAATAACGGATAAATTATATGTGAATTTTGGAACCAATCATATGATTAAGAAATACATTCATAAGAATTATTACTTTTTTATATTACGAGTCATAAAAACTATTAAAGAATAGAAAAACATTTAGTTTTTGACTGAAAAGAAGATTAAAAATTTTAGATAATATCTAATTTATGGATTCCCTCACAAATGGGATCATAAATTTGATCAAAAAATAAGGCACAACTCGTTCTGAACAGCCGATGGACACAATATTAGGCATAAGAAACATATTATTTGTGAATAGGAAAGGATATAATAAGCTGTTTATCGGAAACAAACATCAAATGACACATAAAATATCTAATATATCAATGAGAGGCCTGTTTTCTACCTCTTGAGCCCAACCAATATGTGATAATTGATTGCTATATGAAGGACAGGCCTTCGAAGTGCACAACTCTCTTAAAGGGAAGTCATATATTAAGAAACTTTTTCTTTCAAAAGAGAGTTTACAAAAGAGAGTTACGAATAAATATATTTTCTTAGAATCAGATATTTTTTACGTTTCTCTTCGCTTAAGTTCTTCACTTAAATGTGTTTTTGAGCGAAAACAAGAAATACAGACATTAATTAAAAATAATGTATCGTTTAGTTGTGTGTAAATGACTTTTTAGTATTACTTCTAATTTAATCGCATTTTTCTCTTGAGATCTAAAAAAGAAATTCTAATCATTTTATTCTTTAAAAACCTCTTCAGATGTAAAACGTTTTAAAGAAGACTAATTGAAAAGAATTATTATGAATGAGAGCTCAAGAATGGGAACGAATTAAGAACCAGACTATGAAGTATTACATCATAGATAAGAGAGAAGAGGAAAGTATAACCAATTTGTTAACAAATAATATATAGAAGTCGGAGCTATGGCTCAAACACTTCATATAAATAAAGTGAAAAATTCTTCATCAGATACTTATTGATGGTATTTATGTAAAACCTGTCCGACTTCTTAGAAACAGAGGATGTAAGCAATGGCTAACAAACAGAGAGAGACACATAGAGAGGGGGTAATCAAGCAATTAGAGCTTGATTAATTAAAATTGAACGTCTAATTTCACCTGACATTAAAAAAGTTGTGCGAAATTTAGTTAATTTCGGAAACCATTTGTCTTAATTTGAATTTTAATGACAGACACTGTTTTGAGAGAATCTCTTCGATGATTAATTTAAAAGACCTGGTGATACCCATTAGGGAATTGAGGCACAGAATAGATACTACAAAAATAGATGAGGTTGAGTGCAATCGACCATTTCTTGTTAATGTAATCATTTCATGGAATCGAGAACTTTAGCCAAGATTTTGGTCTCCGTTTGCTAACACTCACTCATTCTTACACTCAGACTCTTTTCTGTCTCTAAAAAGTAGTGCCAATGGAAGAGCAAAACAAAAATACTGTCAGAGAGTGTCTCTAAAAAAACCATTGCTTAGAAGTCTCACCCAATCAAACAGTATTTGTGCGCTGAGAAAATAAATAAAAGTTTCTTTGAAATAAATGCGCTATTCGTGGCTCTTCTCCTATTCCTAACTCGTATTAAAAGCAAAAAACTCAGTCAGTAATGGCTTTTTCAGGTTTTTTAACTTCTTTTAGGATCAAAATTGTTACTTGACATCAATGGAATTATTTATGGAAATATGGGATAAACAGTAATATTATATTTCTTGTATAACGAAAGCACCGGTAATACCAATAACTTAAAGTGAGAGCACTGGTAGTCGACAGCAATGAATTCACTGAAAATTGACTCTAAAATTCTCGATTTATTTGAACCAAAAATCAGAACATAAATAAAGAAAAATACATTTTTATCTTATATCAGATCAGATGGAGTTCCGACTCATAGGGTTTGGGTTTTCCAGAAGTGCTTTTATGGCAAATATTGTTATGAAAAAACTTGAGTCTCTGCGCCCGAGTCTTGTAGTTTAGGGTACGGATCGGCTCAACGGCACTCTAATAGACTGTTTCGTTAGTTGTGTTAAGCCATGCATTGAAACGCATTATGGCATTACGGCTCAGGTGGAAACGGCATCGTTAAAAAACTACTGCACTCTTTCTGGTATTTCGACAGACCAGTCACTGGTGGAAGAGCATAGACTATGGCACCACTGGTAGCACAACCAGCGCACACCAACCCATACTCATACGGCTAATCAGGCAATGACTCATCCAGTGCTGAAGCGCACAAACACTTAAAATTCATTAAGTAATTCATGCGATCAAAGAATTATATTCACAAATTGTTTTCCTATCGAATACTCGAAAACTAAACTACAGAATAACTAATCATTGATTTAATGAATGAAAAAATTAATTCATTTCATTGAGTGATAAAAGGCTTTCAAATCGATTAAAACAATTATATTAATATTGTTTTTGAAAATTTCCATTAAATCACCAGAAATTAAATTAGCAGACGGTTTGTGAACAGCAGAGCACAAGAGCACAGCATAAACTTTTTAATGATTGTAGTCTTTATTTTTTTTGTTTCATTATTATTATTATTCACTCGTCTGATAGATATACACATTTTATATGCGAATATTAAACTTAATATTAATTTTGTTTCTTATTTTCTCTTCAATAGATTTCATGAATAATTAATGAATATTTATATGTGTTTTATACACATCCTATCAATTCATGAATTTTTAAATATATTTTTATCCATTTATTGGGTCGAAAACCATTTTTTTCTCTTCAAATGTCCAAAACATCGAAATAATAGTTAGGTTTGTATTGAGTTTCAATGTCAGTGTCAGTGAGTTCTGGCATATGTTTCACAATACAAACCTACCGTTGGGTGGAAATAAGGTCTGCAAACTTAGGTAGGAGTCAGACATGGAGTGAAACACTGATGTATGGATCTATGAAAGTGAGTAAATGTGTGTTTGAGAGAGAAATAGAGAGAGACTGAGAGATGCGAAACCGAATGAATTGATTGCATTACTGGGAAGCAGAGAATCTGGTAATTGTGTTGAACTACTGGTGACGATCGGCCTTTAGTTTTAGTCTATTCGATCGATTTTATATCCTTAAATTGTCAGCACATCCCAGACATATGTGTGCACTACTGCTGTGAGGGGACTGACAAACAACACATACATAAACTAAGACGGAATAAAACGTGTCTAACATTTCTGATTGTTTGTTACTATAATTCGAGTCCGAAAAAGAAGTCGACAACAAAATACTTGAATCTCAGCTCAAGAGCTAGAATCCAGTGCTTTCCTTATGTCCAAATGTGTTACAACAGATTAGAGGGACAGCAGGTCTTCTAATCAGAGTCGACACAAATATTAGTTCCAAAGTATAACTTCTGTTAACATTAGAAATATTATTCGACTCTTAATATAATATAAGAAAATTAGTTTTCATATGAGATATGAGTTTCCGCTGGACTGACACTCATTGAGATGCCATTCCTAATGCCATACCTAATACCAGTGCAAACCCACATAAGTGACTAAAATTAGTATCAAAACTATCGGATAACTAATAAAAACAACAAATTCAAAGTTCATTTGAAGAAAAGGCCATTTAAGTCAAGAATCAAATGATAATAAACTCAAAGATTAAAACAAATTCTCAAAGAGTAAACTATGGGCTCAACACCACTAAAGTCAGTGCCTTAAGAGTGAGTCCAAGAGAAAGAAAAAAGTGAATTAGTTATCAAACAGTACTTAATCATTAAATATGAATTATTGCTCATAAAAAACAATTTCTTTTCTGAGAATTCAATTAAAGTCAAACAAAAGGTAAACAATAGATGAGAGGAATAGCAAAGGAATAGCAAAGGAATAGTATAGAAATAGGAGAGGATGAGAACCAAATTTCAAGAAAACATATAATAAAAACTAAATTTAAGCGAAATATAAATTGAATTCGAAATCTAATAATTAGAGAGTATTTATGACTAATTTTGGGGTACATCTGATGCCATGTTTTAAAGCGCCCACGAATTTGAGGAATTGTCGGCAAATGTTTGGCCAAAAAATGCCGAAAACTACTCTTTAATGTCTTTAATGGCTTAATGTCTAACGAAAATACAAATCTAATGTAAAAACAAAAATATGTATTCAAAACATTATGAATAATAAAAGTAAAACTATTCATATTATTCTGTGCTTTCAATTTAGAGAATTCATTGAAATAATAATTCGTTATATTGTTATTCAATTGTATTATATTTTGCAATATATTGTTATATAAATATATTAAATAATTGTTATTATAAAAGCCTTTAAACACAAAATTATTCTGAGCTCTGAAGGTATTCAATCATTCAGACGCCAGACCCGAGACCTTCACCCATCAAATATAAAACCTTAAGCCTAGACTCGAGTTATTCGAGAGTCGAGTCCCGACCAGTCATAGAGAGACTCAAGACT
The DNA here is from genome assembly GCA_034695785.1 of Galumna obvia. NCBI lineage: Eukaryota > Metazoa > Arthropoda > Arachnida > Sarcoptiformes > Galumnidae > Galumna > Galumna obvia. Next base: position 39,645 of record JAQFZM010000076.1, read on the forward strand.
TAAAGCCTATGAAATATGAAAGTCGAGGTATGAGTTAGATATGAGTTAGGTATGAGTCAGCTCTTATCGTAACTCAAATAATATTTAATATCAATATTGTGTGAGATTTGGGTTTTTCTATGACTGTCGCCACAAATACTAATATAATTAAAGTCTTATATTAACTTAAGTCATAACTCATATAATGGTTGATATTAAACCGTTTTTCGTCGAATGGATTGCATTCGCTTTCATTGAATTCATAGGAAAATCGATGAATAACTCCTTTCATAGCTTTCATGACTCGTATTTTAAACAGATTTTCATCTGAAAAATATACCTTTTATTTGATTCAAATATTGAAACATATTGTGAGTGAACACACTTTAGGAAATCCATTCATTTTTATTAATTAAGTCTAGAAATACGTCTGAATTTCAATTAAATACTATTTTCAGTATTTTATTCACTAAAATATTGCACTGAATTCCATACTTATCATAAAATATATGTATCAGTTATTGTGCTAGTTAATTTATAGTAGCTCTTTATTGACCAGGATAGTGACTAAATAGTAACTAAATCAGATTAGTCTAATGGATTGGGAATGTGTCCAAGAGTATAAAGATAACTTAATTCAAAGAAATACCATTTAATAGGAATTATATTATTAATTCCATTTACTATCGCATGTATTTCCATTAACCTAGCTGATTTAGCCGATCCTGGCCATTAGCAAAATAAACAATTAAGAAATAGTATTAAATTACCTTGATGACGGCTTCTCTGAAGTAAAGCCAACGTTAAACTGAGTCGAAGTCATAATTATAACCAAATGTTTTTCCTGGAAATTATCGATAAATATATGACAATAAAATTCAAAACTAATCTTATGTTAAGTCAAAACTTAAGTCCAATAAATAGCGAATAAATATATATTTTTTTCGTTTCAAACTTATAATTCATTTGAAAAGTGGATACTTTCTGAGGGTTTCGCCGCTTAACAGCTCTTATATAATAGGATTTGAATTTTCGGGAATAAAAAATTTGTTCACAAAAATAACAATTAGATTATGAGAAGAGAAGAGAAATAATTGGCATTAAATGGCAATAAAATCCTATTCTTAAGAGTCATTTGAATTTTATATAATATTATAATCGCTTTTATATGAAGACAATAATAAACATTAAGAGACGGTTTATAACATCGATAAGAAGTTTGAAGTTTGAGAAAAGTATTAAGATTTTTATTATCATTTTATACCTTTTTATTATGTTTTTCAAACGTATGTCTGAGTGTTTTGAGAGACAGTCAGTGTTTCGCCGGACTCTCAAAAGTGTATCGGATTTTCTTAAAAATGTTTTCTCAGTATTTCTGTTGAATGTGTTGTAGTCTTAGTCCACACCCACTCAGACCAGAGTTTTGAAAAATTACTTTTCAAAGTTGAGATTAAATTCAAATTTATGGCCAAATAATTAAAATAAAATCTGAATTTGAAATCAAATATTAAAACACTTTTTGGGAAAACGAGTGTTAAGCGAATGATTGCAATCAAATGAATCAAAGCTTTTGTGTTGAAGTGTTAGACAAAAATGCGAGCTTTCAGTGAATGTCAATGTGCTCTACACTGCCTTTTGTGCTGTTCTGACACTTGGCTGGCATTGGGTTTGCCTCCAAAACTACTGCCAGTGAGCGCTCGAGAACTTTGGAGGCCATACATTAATAATGCATTTCACCGAAGGGTTTCCAACTGAAAGTGTAATGCAATTTGTGAATATTAGAGCCAACCGACCCATACCCCCATTCCCTTTCCTATTACGCCATCTGATAGTCACAGACACTCCTGAGATAACAATCGATAGACACTGACAGGGATCAGATAAAAAGCTTATGGGGCCGACACTTAACACGAAAATTCGCCCCAAAGACTAATTATTTTACGTAAACTTTTATTCAATTTCAGATGACTTTAAGGCAAACTTACAAACAATTCAAGCGAACCAATACTTGTCTGCAAATAAGAGGAACCGACTTATATGAGGGACTATTAATTTGCTTTATTTCAAACAAATTATAATTAATTTCTTTTTCCTCACTTTTTATTGAACTTATGATTCGTTTGAATTTCAAATTACTTCTCATAAAGACTACAACCAATTATTATCGGCTTTTAATCAGTTAATTTCACAACTCTTTTACCGGACAACAAACTATTACACAAATTGGCTCAAAACTAACCTTAATAACAACTTACCATTCACAATTCATAAATAACAATTTACAGTCTCTCTCTCTCTCTCTCTCTCTCTCTCTCACCCCTAATCTCTCTCTTCTCCGACACTTAAAATTATGTAAATTAACTTAAAGTAGAGATAAATCAAAGAAACCGTCACTTCTTCTGACAGTAGATATGGTATTAAGGGGTGCACTGACTCTAAATTTATAAGATATACAAATGACTTAATTATTTTTTTTTTAGAAAAATTACTCAAATTTTTGAGTCCTTATAATAATACATATTTTTTCTAAATATAAAACTCAAAATTTGTGGACAAAAAAATGACAAAAACTTTTATAAAAGTCTTTATTAGAAAATAGTGTTTAAAAGCAAAGATTAAACGATTTTACAAAACATTGTTTTCTTAAAACATAATAAATACATCTGTAATGAAGTGTTGTTTACCTCTAAATTAGAAACAATCCTAACATTAATTTAAGAAAAAGTTAAGTATAAGTTATATATAAAAACTGATACCAAAAGAAAAACTTGATTTTTATATACAATTTATATATAAAGTGAATGAATACAAGTATTAAAAGAAGAGATTTTTTTAATGTTTTTTCCGATAATTTATTTTAATAGAAGTTCTGAGCGTTAAAACAGAGTCTAAACAAAAAAAACTAGTTTTTTATATTTGATTAGTTATTACAAGAATCCAAACACTTAGGGAAAGAGCACAGCATAACCTGCATATGCTATGAGAGCGCGTAAATGTTCAAGATTTTTGGTAGAAGTGTAATCCGGATCGACTGTCTCTCATAACTTTCAGTATCGATACTAAACCATTGATTAGTAGCGGAACTATCATTTAAAGCGTTCTTATCGTCTGTGCCATCGTTGGGCTCGACATCGACAACACTATTAGAGTTATTGGTGTTATCATTTGCCAAATCTATATTAATATCCATGGCTTCTATACTCTCAAATTCAGAACCAGTTGTTTGAGTCAATGGCTCGCATTTGAATAGTTTAACACTGAATACCAATTGAGAAGTAAAACAACAAAATTATAACCAAATCGTTAATCAATTAATAAATATTTGATATAAGAATTAATGTTAAATTAAAAAAATATTAAATAAATTCAATGAAAATGAAATAAACAAAAACTCAAAGTTTGGAAAAAAAGTTTTCACAGTTTTCAAGAGTTCAGACACTTTTAAGAAAACTATGAAATAATTAATTACTCGAATAACAAACAAAAAGGAGAGAATCATTTCTATAATATTTTTAATAAGAAATTCCTAATAAATCTTAAACTGCTTTAAGTGTTTAAACACTAAAAACAAATTATTTAATTATTTCTAACAATTTTTTGATAAAAAAACAAATATTTAAACAATAATTTAAAGGCTATGAAAGTGTGAGAGAAAAGGAAGAGAAAAGTGGAAGTGAACGCACCCGTCTCTAATGAATTGGTTTTGAGTTAAGGGCTCCGAATGGATAATCATTTTTAATTTGCATTCGTTTGTGTTCTTCACCAAAACGTTGGCCGCGTTTATGATCTCAAGTGTTGTCCATTGATTACATTTATCATTAATAATTGAACTCAAATCTGGTTTTAATTGATTTATACTATCATTTGAATCATTTTTATTAGTATTTGTTGTATTTCGTGACACAAATATATGCCACCAACGAGTTGTCGCTTCCCTCTTATCGTTGGCCGCACTGGCGGTCTGTGTTTCAAACCGTTGATGACACTTAGAACAACCAGTGCACGGCTCAGAATAGGATATTTTTAAACTTTCAACTGATTGCAGGCTCTGAATGGAGTCATAGTTGAGAAAAGATTTTTAAATGAATGACATTTTGTCGACAAATAAATTATTGAAATAATTATTTCTTTTAATTAATTATTGATTTTAAAGACTTTAAGAGTTCTTAACTCTTAAGAAATACTTTAAGAATGACTACAAATGACTAATTTTTTCTGTCGATTCTCTCAATTGAATAATCTTTTGATTAATTGGTTTTAATGAATAATTATTGTTAGGAAAAGAGATGAGAAAAACAAGAAAAATGTGTTTACTTTGAATGAGTTGCAAACGAACGCTAAATAAGGCTTTAATGCGTTCCCCAAATACCAGTACTTGTCGACTGAGACGAATGTATCTCTTATTTTACCGAAGTTTAACTCTTCTAATGCAAACACAGGCCTTCCTTTCGTGCCCTCAATTCTCATCACATCAATAGGTTTGAGCAACTCTTTGATTGCACTCATTGTAGACTCGGCTAATATTCTGCCCATTTATTATATTTAATTACTTTTTTAAAAAATTTATGAAAAATAAGTTCAAAACTCACTCATAATTCTTAAGATTCCTTTCCTTAATATTATTCAAGTCATGAGCGATAGTATTACGTTTCCCGACGGGAAGTATACCAATTGGGAAGCGGTAAATGGAGGGCATTTGATCGGAGCGCCGCAAAATACCGGTGACTGCCTCGTGAACAGTTCCGTTTCCACCGGCGATGAGCACAGCATCTGTATTATCCATAATCTCCATGAGATCCCTGGCCTGACCCTCAGCCTCAGTAATAACAAGACTAACTCTAATGCCGGCCAAATGAAGAAGTGGTGCACAATATTTCTCATAATTAGCTTTACTTTTACGGCTGTTTGACATCGGGTTTAATAAAACAGTGATGTGCCGACACTTACGGTCAACGGATTGGTATTGATTTCCAAATTTCTTTAAAAAAATTAAATTAACACAAAATTGAGTTCATTTCTCACATAAATTGATTGCATTTGAAATGTAAACTAAGAGTACTCACAACCGCTTCTTCACAATAAGATCTCATTTTATTATATTCACTGAATTTAAATACAAATTAAAACAATTAAAAATGTGTTTAAACTTTAAACCAATATTTCTTAAGTAATAATAACGAAATAAATTATAAAAAACTTTACATCAATTTATTGTTTCCATAATTTGCGGCCCAAACCGTAACACAACTAAAAAATACACTTTTCTTCCAATTATTTCTTAAGACTTTTATTGTTTTTATAATCATTTTATTATAATTTTGTTATTAATTTTTTTAAAAAACAAATGAAAATTAGATTTAATCACAAAATTATAACAAAATTTCTGGTTTTGTTTACAAATGAAATCATGCCTTAATCACATGTTTTGCAACATCTTTAGGGACCGTTTATTCATAATCTCCGCACAAATTAATCATTTCTTATTAAAAACTTTAAAATTATCTCTTTTCTTCTTCGATGGCAATGAATAATAAGAATTTCAAACTCTTGAACTAAATTCGTATCAATAAAGAGTTATAATATTAATTTTAGACCTGTTTTCATCCATATAAATCTTTTTTCAGCCCTTCGTTTCATGCCTTTCCTCTCCCTCTCAGCTCAAGTCAACACATATTAATTAAAATCTTTTATTAAATATGTTTTAGTATTTGAAAGAGTATTTAAAATTCAGTTGAATTTAATATTTTATATCTCTTAACTCATTTAGCGGTCATATCACTGAACTGAATATTTCTTTGATATATTGTCAAAGATTTGAGTAAAGTTGAAACAAAAACAATATTTATTTCTCACGAATTTCCTATTGAATTGATTAAAACATTTAATTCTTGGGTTACCTCTAATCAGATGTGAAGTAAAGAAAAATTTTGCCGATAATTATTTCAATCAATTTGTTATCAATAATCAGGAATTCATTGCATTATTTATTAATTTTTAAATTAAACTTTTGTAACACTTTTTAGAAATTATTCACTCAATTAAACAATTCATTTGTTTTTCAATCGTAAAATAATATTCAAATATTATCTGAAAATTGTTTTTTAATTCTCTTTAAATAAAAGACTTAAAAAATCTCTTTTTATCATTAAATTATTTATTCATTTATTAGTATTACTTATCCACTCTATCTAATAGGGAAAATGATCAAGTATCTTTTTATTTAGTCCAGTAATTTAATCTTTTATTATTAGAGGGACAGCCCTTTATCTAAAAGAATTTCATATTTATTAAACACATTAAACATAACCTCAAAAAAATATATTTCACTTCAATAATCCATTATATGAGTAATGAATGACTTAATTTCGTTCCGAACGATATTCAATACATTTAGAAAAGGGCTTACGTTCAGATCAAAATACCTGTGCTCTCCATTAAGAAGGGTTTGGTGTAATGGCCCGACTATATAAACGTCTCGATTTCTTTTCTTTGAGTCAATGCTATTCGTGATTAACTTCAATAAATTAAAAAAGTTTTATCGTTCAAACATTTCTTATTTGTATTCAAGTCTTTATATTATTGCAAATATTTTTTTTATGAATAAAATATAATCTATTATTATATTATTTTTCTATTAAATATTATCTATAAATAGAAACATAAATTAGAGGCAAACCATAAATATTTTACATTTAAATAAAGTAAAAGTTATCAATATTTTAACGATTTTTAAGACAAATGCTGAAGAACTCACTTTTTCCTATCAATCTTTTGCTAATAGTTTTCGAATAACTTCTAAAAATAGCCAAGCTCTTTACTTTTAGATTATAATTGCTTTTAAAACAAGATTCTTAGGAGTATAACTAGTCAATTTTTAAAATTGATTGTGGATCACCAAGGGAGAACGCATTTAAATATTTCTATTGATGTCTTCCTGAATTTATTTATTCTAGATTGTTTATGAGTTTACTATCTTGATGACTTTTATTTTTAATATGAGTTATGAATGGCTTTCAATTTTGAATGCAATCAAAATCCAAAAATTTGATGCTTTGAATCGGAAATTCATTATTTATTTATACCTTAGAACTGATTTTTCAAAATTAAGTAATATTTATAAAATGAGAGCATATTTTCTGATGGATTACAGAAATAGAATTAAAATAAGAAAATTTAAATTAAAATTCAAGAATTTGTTTGAAAATAAATTATTTGGAAATAAAGTACAGAAAAAAGTTTAGTAATTAATACGAAGTGAAATGAACTGAATATTAAATTAAAGCTAAAAATGTTATTTTATTTATTTTTTAATTTATTTATTTGTAACCGAAAAAAGGGTTTCAAAAGAGTGGAAAAAAGAGAAAATTTCGTTCAAATTAATTAATTTTGTTATTTTAGTTAAACTATTCCTGACTTAATAACTACTAAATTCACTAAAATCTTGTTTATGGATATATACTTCACTCGACTTCTGATTCATTTTGTTTTTCAGTTTCAGGTTTGGTATTAAATTGTCGATTACCACTGTTTTTACGTTTATTACTCTTTTTATTCTTCTTCTCCTCATTATTCTTATCCTCAGATATCATATCATTTCGATTATCGATTAATTCATTAATCGTTGGCTTAATTTCCTCCTCATTTGTGTCGAACGATGTCTTAATTATGAATATATTTATAAGAGTCTGTGCGAAGAACATGACTCCGGAGATGACAGACACAAACAGAATCAGAAAGAGTTTAAGTCTAACCATATTTGGATGAAATTAAAAAAATTCATAGATTAGTGTTGGAATAGTTTACATATCATATCATTTAATTATAATTTAATTTATAAATAGATTGGAATTTATAGCCATAACTAAAAAATGATATTCAAATGTGAAATATTAGCGTTAATTTTAAGGCCGTTTGACTTTTAGGGTTTGCCACCCGATGTGGACTCCCCTGAGAGCACCCGGAAAAATGTGGTGAAAATGTTCGCAAAATACTATTAATTTTCTATGACTTTCACAAAACACCTCTTTTTGTGATTAATTGTTTCGAAAATAGAATTCAATTTTTTAAAAATCGGTTTTTGTATAAAATATAAGCATTTATTCTAATTGAGTGCCCGTTGGCTATACCTGAGCTTAATTAGTGTTTTTTTTATAGGAGGGGAAAAGACAATACCTGTGCTCATCAGCGAATTCGTCGATATTACAGCAATACTTGACATCTATCCAATTGTCGTCGTGTGAAGTGTCTGAACAGCAATACTTTCGGTTATATTTAGTGTGATTACCATTAAAACAGTTGATGTAGTGTTTGGTTTGATTACTATCATAACTGACACATATGCCTACCAGTGATCTTTCGATGGCATTCACTTCTATAATAAATCAATTTTCATGAAATAAAATCATTTGTTTTAAATAAATGTATTTTTAATTCAGAAGTGATTTTAATTAATCATTTAATGGTTTAATTCATTGTATTTCATGAATACCTTCAGAAAAGAGAGTAATTATCAGCAAACAGTCGATTAAAATAGTTTTCTCAATAAAACAATTAATCATAATTTAAAATTAATATTCTGTGGTTTAGCTCTCAATCAGGTATTGGTTTACTTCAGATCTTTTGATATAAAACTGAGAAAACAATTTTTTGTGAATAGAATTCAGTTATTAATGCAAACAATAATTCATAATTAAAGTGAATTTTGCATTTCTCGAGACATTTCTATTAAGTTTAACTCCGGCTATAAATGGGAATAAAATTTGTTTCTTAAGTGATCGGTAGCATCAATGGGATGGTTGTGTGCAGTGGTTCTCTGCAGCAGTTGTGCCGATTTCATTGTTAACAAAAGAATTTTTTTCTCCGCTAAATATACAGTATTTATAATCCGAAACAGTTTTCTAACTGAATAACAATAAGAAAATAAAATAATAAAGAAAAACCCAATTCCTTTGCCGGAGAAGCCCAGGCGATCGATAGGTAGGAACAGCCAAGAGGTCAAATAAGTCAAAGACCCGGTTTCTAAATTATGGTATTGACCTCCAAAAAACAAAATCCTTCCTAATTGTTAGCCATTATTTAATCACTTCTATTACTAATTGTTAATCAAAATGAAAATGCATTTTATGGATGCCCCAATTGTCCAGAGCCCAAATGACTGACTGGCGATTCCCTCAATTAGTAAATTGTGTTAAAACCTTTATTTAATGGCTATTGAGTATTGACTAAATATATTAGTCAATGAGTTTCTATAATTGGGAGTAAGAAATAAATGTTTGCCTTTAATTCATAACTTAGTTTTGGAGCCGACAGACAACAGACACACAAACACTAACAAAACACACCTTTTATTGAGAGAAATGTCTAAAAAAATCCATTAAATCAGTTATGCAAACAATAGACTAGTTTTGAAATCTTCAATAGTTTTTAAGATAAGAAACTGAACTCAAACTCAATAAAAGTTTTACCCGAAACTAAAGTTATCCATCCATTGAAGTAATTGATAATATCTTTTAGTTCTACCATTAATTACCAATAAATTTGTTATGATTTTTCAAAATTAAGTTCACTTTAATTAGAAAATTACACCAAATATTGAGATAATTTAGTAAAAAAGATTTTATGGCTCTTTTGGCGCAAATATGTGTTATCTTTAATGGCGAACAAAAATTTTACTTTAAATCTCTAAAAACTAATTAAATTTAAAAACGTTTCTAAAATAATAAAACAAAAATCTGACAAATGGTTGATATAAATCTTATATTAAATAACAATTTCCTCGTATTCTTATTCAATGATCGCTATTCTGTTCCTTATATTTGTTTGAAAGCACTGAATAATTTTCAAATTCAAATACAATAAAAGGATTAGAAGAAACCAATCCTTAGTTTAATTGCCGTTTTGTGCACTCAATTCGCTATAAATTTATTAATTAATAATTAAGTCAACAAATTTCATCAATTAATCTAATGTTGAGATGAAATCATAAGAAATAAAAAACAATAAATAGAAAAAGAGCTCAAAAGTTCACTCCCTTTGAAATGAAATAATTTAAAACGTTTTATAAAATCATTGATTGTATTATATCTTATTCTTTGGTTAAGTTATTGAAAATGATTTTCAATTATTGATGTTTAGATTAGAAGTGAAAATTCCAATTACACTCTATTGAACACAGAATAATAATCTTGCACAATATTATGAGGTTAAGTATATGAGTTATTTGAAATTCATATGAAATGGCTGTCAATAAACCCATAAAACTTATTCATAGAATGAAAATTTTCAAATTCCGGACTCAAATTCAATGAAATACTACTAATAAATTCAAAGAGTTATTTGAAAACTCATTGAATGCTATCCTCAAAACCATTCAATCTAAATGTCCATCAATTGAATCGCTTAAACACCGAATCCAATAACCCAATGAGCAAGGTGAATAAATTAGACAATTGTATTGTAAGCCCAGTGGGGGTTAACATGATTTTCAGTAATGAAATATCAGTTTTATGGCGATTATCCGCCAATACTTTTGCCAAAATTTATATAATCCTTTCCTTTTGGGCGTATTATCTATTTTTATAATTTGTTGTTATTCCTAATATGATATAAGTACAGTTAGACCTCGATTTTGGTCACATCGATTTTGGCCAAACCTCGATTCTGTCCGGTTATTTTAACAACACGAACAGCACAGTCCTATGACTGTTCTAATGTTAAAGGACCTCGATTTTAGCCAAACCTCGATTTTGGTCAGCAATTTTGCCGACACCGTCAATCGGCCAAAATCGAGGCCTAACTGTATTACCTCGATATTAGGTAATAGCCCTCTGAATTCAATTAAGAACTCAATAAAAATTTAATGAGAAAACCATATATTTATGTATTTTAAAAGTCGATAACTATTTTCATGTCTAAGATTTCAATAATTCTTGTTTTGAGTCAATGGAATAAAGGCTTTCGTTTGAAATCCGTTAAAAATAATATTTAAATCTAATATTTATTTATTTATTATAATTAATGGATTCAGTCCTGAGTTCGACATTTGATTTATATTAATATTGAGTTTTACAACACATATATTATAACCAAAAAACTGTTTTAACTATATTTTAATCTATAATTAAAGTATTAATATATTATTAAAATTTGTGAGAAGAGAGAGATTTTTAATAATTATTAGCAATAATTTTATGCCATAAAAATATTTCAATTATTACTAATCTATTTATTTCGTTACAATCAATGATAGGAATATCACTCAAAATGCCAGACCTATCCCTTTAAAAAACGTTTAATTCGAGAGCACAGCCCCTCATAAAGAGAAACCCAGAAACAGAAAAGTGGACCAGCACTATTTTCTTAATGCATATGGAAATGTCAAATAAAAAAAAAGGTTTTGATTTTTTACAATAAAGAAAACCTTTATATTAATCATTTATATTCTGACATTCAATTTTCATAGTTTAAATTAGTTCTAATAACTGACATAACTCAGTTTTTTTCCTCTTTTATTAATAGATATTTTTACTAGTTTATAGCTTTCCCAGCTTTGAACAGTCAGTTCCTTTGCTTTGATTGTAAACAAGAATAAAATCTAATAAATTGCGATTCAATTTATCATTACTTAATTTAAATATTTAGATTTAAATAGGAACTAGTAAAAATATCAAAAATATAAGTCCTACTAATCAAATAGCAATTGATTCGAGCAAATATTTAATCAATTCCTGATTGACTGAAGATCTAATTTCTTCGTCGGATATAAAAAAGTATTATTAATTGAATATTTGATAACTAACCCGGGATTGAAATGTCAATCGTGAGAGAGAGAGAGAGAGAGAGAGAGAGAGAGAGAGAGGGAGAGAGAGAGAACAAGTGGATTACCAAGGTCTAATGGGAAAAGCCATGACGTCTTAAATGCAAATAACATCATTACCTTTGAATTAATTCTGTTTTTTCTGTGAATAAACTATTCGTCAAAAAAAGATTTTCGAATATTTTTTCCTTAAAGTCATGAATTATAGATATATTTCATTGAATGCCTTCTTTTGACTACTTTTGACTAATTATTCAAATCATTGATAACATATGTTATGTGAAAAACTAATTGCTTGGTTGAAGACCAGGTCTATGTCATCACTGGTTAACACAGAAGAGAACAGAATAATTTGTATTGAGAGGAATAGAGCTGTTAATAACATAAATGACATGAGATGTGAGACGTTTCACAGAATAAATTTCATGGCTATTGCCTCTTAAACAAATCGGCTCCGGGTTTTTTTTTCAAGATCACAACATAGCCTATAATTCAATGTCTTCCTGTAAATTATTGTGAAAGTTAAGTTAAGTTAAGTTAAGGTAAGTTAAGGTAAATTCTTCTGTTCTATTAAATAATTCTATAATTAAGTCATTTTTCTGGAGTTAAAGATTTTCTCAAACGATAGAAGTTCTGAACAAAAATGTATGAATCGTATGATTAGACCCAACGCTAAGGAAATGTTTGGTTTATAATTACATTTATAATGCAATTAAAAATAGATTCAAATGAGGATAATTGACAGCAATCGCCACGACTTCAGATCGGAGTTTGATTAGTTGGGTTTCGCCCATTTACACGTTCTTATCTCTTTTCAATTTTAAATTAGATTTATTTTAGATAGAGCATCACCTTTTTATTCCTGGAATTTATTTTCAAAAGAAAAAAATGTCTTATTTACACTCTTTTAGAAAATAGCGCATATTTTAAGGGCACCTTTGGTTATCTCTATTATAAAATTTAGTTAACGAATAATAGAATAATTAAACTCTAAGCCTTTGGGGCCACTAATTGCAGGGTAGTTGTTGCCAGTAAATGAAACAATTTCATTTTTGTTTTTATTTTGACTTAAGGACCAAATAATTCAATAAAAGTCTTCATTTTTCTCATTTATTTTAATTATTTTAATTAAATTTGAATTTTTCTCAAATTTTTCAACATTTTTTCCTAACAAATATTTTTTAAATCTAAAAATAACCTTGTTTAAAATTTTGATGAAGTATATATATTCTGAGTGCGTCCAAACAGTAAAGATTATAAGGAAAAAATTTCTCATAAATTTAAACACAAAACTAATTAAATCTTAGAGTCGATTAAACAGATTTTTTTCTCATCAAAACTAAGGGTAAAACTGATGACAAATTATTAATTATTAATTAAATTATTATTAACGATAAATCACTGAATTATGTCAAATATATAACTGAATTTTATACTCAGAATTAAAATTATGTTAAATAAAATATTAATTAATTTTTGTTGAATTTGAAAATCAAATCAAATTATTATCAGTAATTCCTTCCCTATAATATGAGCTCGAGTTTAGTCATTATTGATATTAAAATTAGACGAAAACTCGTTGAGTAATCAGTACTTGTGCTAATTGTAAGCACATCCATCCCTGGTTTTAATGAGTTTGTTTGTAATCTATCAAAAGAAGAGAATTCATTGAAACTCTACTCTTTAATAAAAGTCTGATAGTCTCGAGTCTGAATAAGTTTGAGCACATTTTTCATGCAATAAGAATACCAAGAGATAAATAAAACGCTATCTTCACAACCAGTAATATATTTTATAATTTAATTTTAAGGTAAACGTCTTAGAGATGAACCCAAACAAAAGAAAAGCCATATTTTCAATAAACTTATAAATACTTATAAGAATTATTGTGTAATAAAATTGAAAAATTTATTGTTTTCCAGAGAAATCTGTTTTATTTATTTTCGTTGTTTATTATTATTAGTCGTTTTATTCTCCCACACAATCAGTCGAGGAATGCCTTTCGACAAAAAAAAGTTTCATCCATTCATTAGTTGTATAATAGAGTAATAGAAAGAATAATTTTTCAATTCTTCTTAGCAAAGATGAAATCCTTTTCCTTTGTGTTCGCAGTCTATAGAAGAAGAGATGAATAAATATAAGTCAATTGAAATGCCTTTTCCTAATAATTAGATTCATTTTCCCGAAGTAATAAAATATTTGATTAATTACTTTCTTTGAATAAATAGTTTTTTTTGTTTTCAGATTAAAAATAGATTTTTTCGATGCAATAAAAAACAAAATTGTTTTTTAAATAATTATTAAATAAAATTTGTTTTACAAAACATTAGTGTTTTGTCACTAACTCTACAAATTTCAGACACATATCATATCTATGTCTTAACAAATATTTGTCTAATTTTGTGAATCAGTTAAAAATTGGGCCAAAATCTGACAATGAATGACATTTAACTTATAAATCAAATAATCTTTAAAATGTATTCAACAAAAATATTGTCTCATTATTTCTCTGATATTATTTATGTTAGTTAGTTATCTGATCTTGTTTGTTCTAAATTGATTTTGATTTATCAAAAAAACTGATTTGTGTTTGTTTTTTGCTTTAGGTTTTGAATAAATTGTAGAGAAATATAGAGTAATATAGAATTTAGTGCTTTTGTTGAGTAAAACAACAAAAATATTACTCAAAATAGAGGTCCAAAAGGAGGCGAACGTCGCAAAACTGGTAACTTCAGCACTTCCTGATGTGGGACTCACACGAGTTGTATTCACTTTAAATGAATAGTTTTTGTCAATACTTTCCGGTCCTATGACTTCGATCTCGATTTGATGGTATGCTTTCAAACTATCATTTCATTGAATGAAAGGGAATATAATGTCTTTGATTGTCAAATGAGAACTCTTCCATTGACTTACTTGGGGTCAGACACTAGAATACCAGTGGTATTATCAAAGCCAAGAGTATATCCTGCAAGTGCTGCTGCAGCCATTGTATTGACATTATTCGGCGCTAAACTGCAGACCTGTCGAACGGGTCCTAACATTGAAAATAAAATAATATTTTATATTAAATTTCACAGAATATTAGCGTTGAATAGAAATAAAATAATGTTTTAAAAATAATTGAAAGATTGAAAGCCTTGAAATTTAATTATATTTTGTTATTCACTTCTCTGTAATAAATGTTTTGAAGCGTCAAAAATGCTTTTTTAGAGACGAATATATAATTCAATCTTATATTTAAAGTCAAGTTTAGAGTCAAAGAAAGAAAAAATAAATCAAAAGAATTTTTTTAATGAATCGGATTTTAAGAATAAATTTGTTTTTTGATTATTTTGTTGCAGACCTTTATAGAGAATAATTGGTTTGTCTTGTATTGAATCGTTTAATGTCTTGAGCTGTCCGTCAAGTTTGAGGCTATGCGGATGAAAAGCCATTCTAACAGTTAATCCCTGAGCGCCGACAGTTTTTTTTTCAGATCAGATCAAATGTTATGGAAAAACGAGAAAAATATATAACATTTTTATTAATATTTTGATTAATGACTAAAAGAGATTTTATTTCAGTTAAAATTATTACTGTTTTTCAAAAAAGAACTTCAATTTAGTATTACTTTTAAAGTATTTCTTTCAGACATTTTCCTGATATCGTTTCCGCCTTCGATTTGATGCCATTATTTAATGAGATATAAGTATTAGTTATGTTTTACTAATCAATACAAAGAGAGAACACTTAAATTAATCAATTCGTACCCCATAGGGCACCACTCGGTATAAATATGCTGTGCAAGTGTTTAGAAGAGCTGTTCATTAGTTTAATCTCCAGGTCCCTATCGGCCAAACAAGAGGGCGATCCGATCTGATAGCAATACATATTTAAATGGAAATCATTTGAGCCGATACTCAAGAATAGGAGGAATGTCTTAATCAAACCATTAGATCACAGTTTTTGATGAATTGGGCGCCAAATTCATGGATTATGATTGGATGCGAAACTTCCACAATAAGATCGACAGAGAATTTGTCAAAATCTGACAACTCTTCTAAAATAAGACTCTTATCGACCTTTGACTCCAATAGTGAAGTTTTTGTGCGATTCCATACAAACCCTAACTTTAATCCCAGTGTTTGTCCTTTTGTTTGAATATTTTCAACGATATGTTGGCCTTAAAGTAAAGAATATTATAATTAATAAAAAGGAATTCTTTTGAACAAAAATTTAAAGCAATTACTGACCCAAACGCCCAAAACCTACGACTCCTATGGATTTAAATGATTGATATTTTTCGGACATAATTAAAGTAATATTTATCGCAAACTTATAAACAGTTGACTTGTTATCAATCAAAAGGGAGATCCATAAAAATTATCAGAAGAGAAAAACTAACAAAAACAGAGAGAAAATCCTTAACGAGTAATAAAAATAACGACAAAATTTTAATTTATTTCAATTGAAACGAATTAAACTTCTGTTTTAAGGATTGTAAGCAATTGACAATTTTCCGGTCCTTTTAAGTATACAAACAGTTATAAAAGTTTATATTTTTGTAAAAAATAAAAAATTATATAAAACTCTCAGAAAAATCTTATTATTATTTTATTAAACCTTTATTTTTATGTCTGAAAGCCTTAACTTATTTTTGTTGAAATAATTAAAATTAAATTAATTTTTTCTTTTTCTTAATAATACTTTTGTTTCACTCGAAATGTATTTTAAAATAAATTGAATTAAATTTTAATAATTATAAGAAACACACTGTATATATATAACCTGCAAATTTACTGAAGATATTTAGGGTTTGAGAGACTAACACTTTTTTTCAAATATTCAGAGATATTTATTTAATGAATTCCGAGTTTTTTCTACAGACTTCAGTTCTGAATCAAAAGTTAACTAGGTTAGTTTTATGGTTAGATCCTATCAAAAAGGTTTCGTTGATTCAATTAATTTGAAATCTTTTGCAATAAATTTTATTCATATAGACTTTGATTAGTTCTTTAATTTTACGGTTGAGTGAAGTGGTTGTCATTCAAAGAGACATTTAAAGAGTTTTTCTAAAAATAGTTATAAAGAGGACTTTTTGGGACAAAAAATAGAAAAAATGCCCCTTTTTTGTAGCTTTAGTTTCTTATACAATGATCGGTGACAGGTAGTAATGCTAATCAAGTTTGGGGATTCGATCTAGCACCATTTTTTATTCTATATATGGAGTAATTATTATCATTAGTGAGAAAAAAATGATATCCAGAGATATATAAAAAAAGAATTAAATCTTTATTTTAAATCTATTAATGCTTTAAATGAAAATTATTGAAACATAAAATATCAATAAAAATATAAAACTTTAGACATATGTTTTGGTACATCAGGAGAGGACTCCTCCTATTTTCACATAACTTTTATTAACAATTTTAGGGCTTTAGGGAGAGCCCAATACTATCCTTTGTCCAAAACTATTAAATTAATTGATATCTGAGGGCAACAAATTATGTAATACTAATTGTTTGAGTCATATTAGGAATGACGAAGAACTCAGGACAGGTCTAAATGATTTGGTTTTACTCTAATTAATTCATTATTTCATTTAATTATTTAATTTACAATAAAAATATTTAAAAATTTTACGATAAATAAAAATTTAATTTAAAATTCTTTACAAAATTTTTTAAAAAATGGCAGCACCACCTCAACCTCAACCTCCACCACCTCAACCACCTCGACCACTTGCACCACTCCGACAGCTCCATCCAATACCACCAATTGTTAATGCAAATTTAAACCCAAATGATACATATTATACTTATAATGAATGACTTCATTTACAAGGTTTAGATGATATGACCCCTTCCCAACCGGGACTACGACCTCAGATTGACCCTCTCTACCAGAAATATCTTGGCAAAACCGATGATGAAAAGAAAGAAAATGAAATTTTGCGTCAGTTTCTAGAGGGAGGATTACCTGCTTATTGCTATTTAGAGAACTATAGGGGTCACCCAGTATGGGCTTATGGTCCCACAAATTGGGATCTATGATACACCACTTTTGGTACACAAAAATTTGAAAAAGATATGGGTTTTAAGGAAATTTTGGTCCCAAAGGGGTATATCTTAGGTGAATCCATTCAGGCCACTGAAGGGGCCGGACGTTTTAACTAAGACAATAAACTTTGGAGAGTAACGAATGTTGTACAAGGTGTTGAACAAGCATGTAAAGTTGTCCACATCAGATTCTTTGATGAGGGACGACTCAGACTACCTTTGCGTGAGGCGGGAGAACGGGTCCTGAAAGAGGCCAGAATTCTTTCACATATAAACCACGATCATATCGTAAAAGTGCACTTATTTATTTACATCGAGGACAATGTGACTAATTTCCCATATCTAATGGTTCTCTCAGTGATGGATCTGATGTCGGGAGACTTTGACCGTATAATACAATATTGTTTGGGAAGAATATCGGATCAGATCTGTTAGTGGTCTCTTAAAGACATCTCTGAAGCCATCAATTATTTACACAATGGAATGGAGGCTCCGGACGGAGAATTCATGCTTGTCGTACATATGGCCATCAGAGCGGCTAATATTTTATTGGTTGGGAGTAATGAAAGGCACGAACAGCACAACTTTCCTTTTATTTTCAAATTGGCTGACTTTGAAGAATGTATTATACAGTCATTAAAATAACATCGCGAACTAAGTCCTGTTTTGTCCATTCAAGTTTATTTAAGTTAGAGTTGGAATTTTCAAGTGAAATTTTTAACATTAATTAAGTGATTGTTCTTGTCTACAAAAATATCAAAAGTTTGAAAATCACCTTGCTATTTTTTGAAATTTGTTGAATTTTGTAAAGTTAGCCAAAAAACAGTGAAAAATTCACAAATTACCCTGGCATTCGTAGGCCGTTTGGGATATTTTAAAAATTCCAAAGGTTTAATGTGCAGGATTGAATTTAGCAAAATGCATTTTCTGTTTTTTGAAATTGAGCGATCTTGGTTGTCATAAGAATTAAAAAACACAATTTTGGGGGCCTCACTAAAAATTCAACCAAGCTAAAAGCATACAAGGTAATTCAATTCTGTAAAATATCTATTAGGGTTGGTTGCAATATGTCTCATTGTGACATATGCTACACCCTATGACCAACCCTAAGTATTAATAAGTTGGGATAATTTTTAAATTGAAACTGATAAAGAATATTTATTTTATAATTAGACACCAAGATGGGTTAAATCGGTTGACAAATAAAAAAACTATAGTTAATTGAAGATCAAAATTTTAAAAATAAATAAAAATCTGATATAAAATTGATAGGAATATACCAAAATCACTAATTTGATATTCATTTAACTACAGTTCTTTTATTTGTCAACCGATTTAAAGCATCTTGGTGTCCAAATAAAATATAATTATTTCTTTATCAAGAACAAATTAAAAATCATCAAAGCTTTTTAATAATAAGGGTTGGGCATAGGGTGTAGCATATGTCACAATGAGACATATTGCAACCAACCCTAATAGATATGTTTAATAAAATATAACTAAATTGTTATCATTTATATTACTCTTCAAAATTCCGTTTACAGATTTGAAATCGGATAAGTAATTTTAAAATAAATAAAGAAAATACCTAATACAAAATTTTACTATTTAGGCAATATCCCAAAGCAAATTAAATTTGCTATGAAACATATTTTCAAAAATCCTAAATTGTAAATTTAGATAAATTTATCTAGTTTATTTTACATTTCACAAAATTGAAATTCCTTGTATCCTTTTAGCTTGGTTGATTTTTTTGTAAATAAAAATAAGGGAACAACTATGAGCATAGCATAAATTTTATCATCAAATTTTTTATACACATTATAACACAAATATACCGTCGAGGACAAAACTATGTAAAATCACTTAAACTTCGATGGTTTTTGGATGGATCAACATATTTTAAAACGGTTTTCACTTTATTTATCTAGAATAATTATAATTTATAAAATATTAATTTAACCCAGTTTTGTATCAAGATAAAATATTTTTTTATTGAAATAAGCATTATAATTCATTTATATAAATTAATAGCTTAATGTCATTGGAATGCTGAATTTTTTTATATGTTTTAAATAGAGAATAAATAGCTGTTTAAAAAATCACCAAGATGATGAAATCTATTAACAAACAAAAAAGCTAATCTAGTTTAAGTAATGAATTTAAAATAAAGAAGACAAATAGAATATTGTAATAGAAACCTGAAACAGTTAATTTGATAAATATTTGATGATTTTTCAATAGAGTAAGGTAAACTAAACAAATTTGTTGCTGAAAAATATCTAAAATAACTTAAATGTCAAACAAAACCGCTATAAGCCAGCATATTTGACCAATTATGTTTACTTTTTCAAATTATTTAACCTATAAAGTAAAAAATTATTTTATCTTTATTTAAATTTCTTGTAATTTTATTTTTACAAATTCTAATTACATAAGATCATTTTAGTGAAAATTATTTAAAAATCTATTTAAGCCATTCAAGAATTAAATAGGTATAAGGGACCTTACATAATTTTTTCCTCTACCTTATATCTAAAATTATATATAAAAAAATTATGTCTTATTAGTTAGATTAGATATCTATAGAAACAAACTTGCATCAATAGTCAACCTCCGGTGATATCTTTTATTTAATGGAAATTTTATAATTAAATAATTTATATTTTCAAGTAAA
>JAQFZM010000077.1:0-60074 GCA_034695785.1 Galumna obvia
ATTCATACCCTTTACTAATCAGAATATATCTAATATTTGACCTTTCTTTATACGTTGTATCATGATCAAACTCTATTTTAAAAAGATACTGACCAATGACTATCAATTATTGTTCAAATTTTCAAGCGCGCACTTTAAAAATTTGTAATCTAAGTCTTTACTCAACAGTATTTAACATTTCTAACTATGTAATCTAGTCTAACCATTTTGGTTTAACTTTAAATTTTGTTTAAATCTGTTGAAAAATTTTCGAAGTATTAAACAATTTCTTAAATTTTAAAAATTATTGGTTAATATATCAGTTGATATACAATTGAAATTCACTTTAAATAATTTCATTATATGAAAACGCTTAGAATCTAAAGTTTAGATTTTATGGATGTTTAAGAATTGAAGTTTAGTTTTAGTCTTGTATTTGTTTAGTGTTAGGTTTGTTTATCAATTAATAAATTCAATATACAGTAGAAGTTCCCAGTTGTAAATACCCCTACTGTGAAAAGCACCTTGGTGTTAACAATTAATGATAGTTTGGCGGACTCGCTATACTATTAATGTTAAAATCCTTCCGAGTAGTGGATTCCTCTGTTGTGAAAATCTCTTAGTTGTGAATAATTTTGGTTATATTTACCTAAAATTTCATTCTCTATTTAATAGAGTCTATTATCAATTGAGTGTTATATTTAATGAGAAACCCGTAAATAATTTATCATTTCAGTGAAAAATACGTTAAGAATAGGTTAAAAACTAAATAATGTCTAAAATTTCAGATGCAATGAAAACTACCACAACATAAAAGTCATATTTTATATTTAAAAATGAATGTGAAGACAATGTCACGAATACTTTGAATTAAATCAGTAAAAGAACCTTTAATTGTCATTATAATCACTTAAAACAGACTTTAATTACTAATTATTATCCAAAACTTCTGCAATAAACCTCTAAATAATACATTAAATGAAAAAAATTTTCAATTAAAATTTTTTAGGCTTATTTCCCTGCTGTGAACGCTCTGAGTTGTGAATGAATTTCTTATGCATATGCTCATTCACAGCTGGGAACTTCTACTGTATATTAGAAAAATTAATTTTGATTTGAAGACAATTTTTCTATCGATTTTATAGCAAATAATGAATAAGTGGTTAAATTCTTAAATTATAGTTATAGTTAATATACAATTATAAGACAATAAGTAATTGAAGAGCATTTTAGAGTTTGTAAACGAGGGATAATAAGCATTCAATCACTAATAATAGGGATTATACTGGATCATTTTTAACATTAGACTCTATGGATTAGAGTTTATGGAAATGGTTTTGTTTTCGAAAATCTAAGGATAACAGATGTATAAGTTTTATAATTGTATATTTACTGTATATAGACTACACTCTAATTAAATAATAAAATTATTGTTTAATTTTAATTTTGTTTTCTTTAATGAATTTGTATTATAATTTAGAATTAAGGAAATGACTGACCTGTGGAGTGATCAGAATCTGCGTGACTATTATAAATGTCTCTGATTTCACTCATTAATGATGTGAAGCACCAAAATGTGTCCGATTCTGAGTGGTCTAATGGTTGAATATAAGCCTTAATTATTATAAATAAAGTCATGATTATTGAGACGAACCGCTCCATCCGTCGCGAGTATCGTTTGCGAAGACATAATAAATGGGACCAATAATCTCATTCATTCCCTGTACATATCCCTGACCCGGGTTTAGTTTGGCATAAATAAACAAAACTCTGGCGACGATTTGCCTGTTTTTAGAGAAATCATTTGTTATTCAATGACTATAAGAGAATTCAGTTATAAATCAAATTTAAGTTTTTGTCAAAAGAGAACAAACAAATAGTTATAAAATTATAAAAAGTGAATACCAATGAAATTCCTGTCCGTTTGGGTTTTTGGGAGTTTCAAAGTCATCGTCGCTGTCATCGTATTTCGACTTTTTGTGATTATCTCTAATTTCAGTTCCACCGAATCGATTACGAATGACATCAATACTATAGGCTTTGCTGGCGGTTCGACCTTAAAAACAGATTAAAGACTATTAACGATAATTGATTTATGGTTTGTTTGACTACCGATTACGTCACACGTCATCGATTCTGTTGTGAATGCCTTTGCGATTCTTTGCTGGAAGAATGAAATGTCGGGATAGAGACGGCGCACGTCTTTGTATATTTGAGATAAGACTTCATTGTCACGAAAAACACTCTTCCAATGACTGTTTGGCGCTGTATTTAAGGGCTGAAACAAATTCAATGTTATTTTAAGACAAGAATAGAAATAATAAATTAGAAATGTACATGGTCATCTGGTGATTGGGCGCTATTCTCGTCACCAATTATTAATTCAGAAACAAATTGTTGATAGAGTTTTCGTTTTTCTTCCAAATGACTTTTCCATTGACTCCGATCTGATGGCAAATAACCTAAAAGTATCTGAAATGTGTCAACAAAAATGTCATTAATTAATATAACGAGTTTTGTATTACAAATATATTTCAATAAATTATAAGCATTTGTTTTATTGTTAAATGATTTGACAAAAAAAATATTTGTTATCAGTTGTTATAGAAGTGAGTCTTACCTTCCAAACCAATGAACGGATGTGTTTCTGGTCGTCAGGACAGCCGACTTCGAAGCAGAGCCGACGCAAACTAATTGTATCTATTATTTGCTTTTTGTCTTCATTTTCATTATTATTCAATAATTCCTCGAATTTCAAGAGTCTATCAAATGTTATAACATTTCAATAAAAAGTTATTTTTTAAATCTTTATATATTTTTATCAAATTTCAAGTGATTTGCAATTAAGTGATTAATAAATAATTACTAATTAGTAAAGATTTAATTGAAACCAAATAAATCAAATAAGTTATCAAATCAAAGATCTTAGTTTTGATAAGAGATTAAACGAAATTATATTTAAAATTGTTTTTAATATTTTATAACCAAAGAATTCAATTCTTATTAAATTTGAGGTAAATATATAAAAAAATTGTTATTTTAAAATAAAATTATTAAAAGTATCTAGTTAATTTCAAAATAAACAAACATAATTCTGGTGATAAACCAGTCGTCAGTTTCTATGGACACAAATAAAGAGCACTTGAAATAGCATTTGATATGAGAAAAGTTTATTACAATTTTTGCCGAAATTGTTTCCGTAATTAAGTATTACTTAAATTGAGTGTAAAAACAAAATTCAGCGAAAATTAAAATTAGAGCTCAAAAAGAGTGAAATTGGATTTAAAACACACCTCTGTTTGTATAGACTCGAAGCCATACTTTTATTGAATGCGTTGAAGGCTTTCCACAACTGAAAACTCAAACAAAAAGTTGTCTAAACTTTTTGGTCGTTCCCTAAAACCAGTGGTTCTTATCTTCAATTTTGGAGTTTGCGTTCAAAATGTATTTATGAAACCTTTTTGTCGATTTCTTTTGCAGACTTTCAATAAAACTAATGTCACAAATATTTTGATTACTAAACACTTATTTTTATAATTAATTTCATATCTAATAGAAATCTTTAGTTAAGTGTAGTATTTCTATTGTTGTCTCAAATCTTAGTTTTTAATTATATATATTTAGTCAAAACCAATACTTTTAATTTTTTTGAGTGAATTTTTCATTGATTTTTGTTTAATTAATTATACTTTTGATAACATATTTTGGTATTTATATGTTATTGAAGATTACCTCTCGTTATGTCACTGGAAGACCCATTTTTTGTTGTTAGAGAGTATGTATTGATTCAAATAAAGAGACAATTCATTGATATTTTTATAAATAAATAGCGAAGTATTGAACGCATTAACCAAATGTCGCAATTATTTTGAGCGTTGGTCTGACTTCGAAGAAGACCCAAACACCGGAACTAAAGACGAATTGGAGTGGACTACAACTGAACTTAGAAACGGTTTAAGAAGTATTGAATGGGATTTAGAAGATTTGGAGGAAACCATTGAAATCGTTGAAAATAATCCAAAAAAGTTTAAATTAGAAGAAACTGAGATTAATATCAGAAGAAAATTCATTCAACAAACAAAAGAAGAGGTAAAGTTTATGAGAGAAAAGCTCTTCGAAAGTAAAAACAAAGACAAAAGAATGTCATTCCGTCAGAGCAGTTCATCCCTCGCCAACAATTCTGCCAAATATACCCGTTTGGACAACACATTTGATATGAGTCCAAATCGTATCAATGGAACAGATATTGGTATAAGTATTGATGAAAGCCATCAATTAAGACAACAAACGATACTTCAGTCACAGAACGAAACTCTCGATAAACTAAGAAATAGTGTCGGAAATCTTAAGTCAATTAGTCGTCAAATCGGGAGTGAAGTCGACGAACACGCGGTGTATGTTTTCAACACTTTTTAAATAAATGCTTTGTTTTATTCTAAACTCTTGTAATGTATAGAATGCTCGACGAGTTTGGACATGAAATAGAGTTAACTGATTCACGATTGGACACAACCCTAAAAAAAGTAGCCCGAGTTTTACACCTCTCCAATGGTAAGCATTTAATAATTGGGTCAATGAATGTAATACTAATGAATATAAATATGTTTAGATCGTCGCCAATATTTTGCGATCGGAGTATTAATTATTTTAATTATAATAATATTTTTGGTGGCATTCGTTTGAATTTCTTAAATTCAATAATAATCTATAGATTAGATTCAAATTTTTCATCAAATATTTGTCTATTGATTTACACCATTCAAGAGCTATATTTACAACATTTATCTATTGCGAGGTTGAGGTCTATTATGTCCTAATTTTATCCTTATTTTCATAAAACTATTTAATCTGAAGTCATTCCAAAATTATTTAATTTTAGATTTTTTTCAAATCAAAAACGATATTAATTTTATTACTGTTTTAACAAATGTAACAAATTTTTGTACAAATAATAAACCAGACGTTTATTATCAATCATTGACTTAGAATTTAAAATAAATCTAAACTAAAACTAACCTAAATTTAAAATCCATAAAATCCATTGAAAAAAGCCAATAATTGATGACCAAAGACCAGATTTATTCGTGGTCAAATCATTTAATTCTTTATCCTTATTAATAAAATTATCAATAATTTCAGACTTTAGTGAATCGGACCAAAACTTAGGCTTTCCTTCGTCTAAATGTAGTAAACAAACGGAATGCATCTGTTTTTCAAAACATATTTGAATTAATAGATCGAAGAAAATATAAATGACTTACAAAACGTTTAAAACTAAAAACTGTTGAGTATTTGTCGTGGGATAAAATTATTATTTTCTTTGATGTTGTGAGCGGTTGTTTTACTTCTTTAGTGAATGCCTCCACGTTTTCCCTTCTTCTCAGTTCACAAATATCTCTAATGAATTGTTTAAAGTTTTCAAATAATCCTTCGTATGATTTATAGATTTCATAATCAGACAACAAATCGATGTAATCTCTATTTGATTTCGAATATTCGAGTTTTAAACGAGACTCCAATTCTGTGTTGTTTACGGGCAGTGCTATGAATTTAGTGTTCGTTCTCTCTTTAAACTCATCGATCAAACGCTGAGACTCTTTTTCGATAAAAGTTTCAGCAATT
The DNA here is from genome assembly GCA_034695785.1 of Galumna obvia. Taxonomy (NCBI): domain Eukaryota; kingdom Metazoa; phylum Arthropoda; class Arachnida; order Sarcoptiformes; family Galumnidae; genus Galumna; species Galumna obvia. The sequence continues at coordinate 5,602 of JAQFZM010000077.1, forward strand.
TTTTCATTATTTTTTTCTAAATCTATTATTTTTTCGTTGAGTTTGACTTTAAGTACCGCTAATTTTGATTCATAAATGGTTTCAACGGTAAACTTTTGACACTCACTATTAAATAAGTCAAGTGATTGAAGGTTTCCCTCTTCGAGAATACGTTTCAAAATTGCAGGTTTTCGAGGCTTTAGTCGACTATAATTAGAATTTGTGACGCTTTGGAACTTTTCGATCGCTTTTTCTATAAGATTATCAAAAAAGTGTTCAATAGCTCTGTTATTATCTAATTGAAGGCTCGACACTTGATTTTTAATAGATTTGCCCAAAGATTCCAAATAAGTTTCGATAAGAGAATTATCGATTAAATCACTTAATTTGTTAATATATTCTGTTTTCATGTCTTTAAGAATATCTTTAGCCCTTTGCATGAGTTCTGTTGTAAGTATTGGTAATTCAATAGTTTTGATGAGTTGTTCTGAACGTAATTCTAAGTCGTGTAAAACTTGAGAACACTTTAATTTAATTTTCTTTTCATTTATATCTCGATTGCGTTCGTATTGAATATTAATACTATTTTTCAGAGAATTCAGACCTTTAGAGAGGGGTTCTTCTAAACCGTGTAATAATTGACTCAAAAGATTAAGTGTTCGAGAGAGGGATTGATTGTGCCATTCGTCGAATCGGTTTAAATTAATGGCATTATTATTATAATCGTCTATAATTAAGACATTCATATCCGCCTCATAAAACTTAAGGCAGTCTTCAATAGCTGTTTGTTGTAAACGAGTGACGAAAGCATCCCAACGATTGGGTACATCTGCCAGAGAACCGTCATTAGCGGCGGTTACCAATATTTGCAAGAGTGTCGCTAATTCGGCGCCACTAATAGGTTTGTTGTTCTTCTCTTTAGGAACGATTTGTTTCTTTAATTTACTGATTAGTTCTTTTAGTTCAAACAAATATTCTTCAGTTAAATCAGTTTCTTTGGCTAAAGAAAGATCATTAAGAATATGCTTTTTAACGGCCGGAAGGAAAAGTGTGTGACAGTCCACTGACTTAAAAATGTCTTTTAGACTAATTTCGTATAAATCATTTTCTCGAGTATGAGATTCCATCAGTCGATGCAACCATTCTTTAGGCGATTCATCGATAGTGGTCTGAACGAAGTCCTGAACGACCCAAACAAGAGGTGGAAAACTTAAGAGATCGACATTGAATTCATTGGTCCACTTCTTGCGCGACATTTGGGAACGCAATGCAAACAATTGTGTTCTTCGCGCCAATAGTTCTAAATAATCGATGTCTGACTGGTCTATGATTTTCACAGAATTATACAATAATTGTGAGGACAAGAGTGTGGAGACGGCGAATATCTTCGCGTCATAATTTTCAGACACATTATTGGCGGCAAAACCTTCGGTGTCTAAAAATATTATCCATACTTTTAGGCCGGAATCGAGAGTGTATTGTGTCGGCTGTCAATCAATAAAACAATTAAAGAGCAAATAATTGAATTGAGACATACCTTTCCCCACATCCATATTCCCATTGTTTTCGGTCTAACATCGGGTCCGACACCAAAACCGTTGGATTTTCCCATCAATTGATTCATTAAAAATGATTTTCCGGAATGAAATTTGCCGACCACTGCAACGGTGGCCACCGGTCCCACCAATCGGTGTAATAACTGTTAAACAAATATTATGAGACACTAATCGACAACAAAAGGGATTACTTTAACATTTTCTTCGACAATAACTAATTTCTTGTGGTATTCGTCGGGTCGGACCAATTGGATCGGCTTTTCTGGGAATAAAGACTCGATGGCATCAGAATTGGTGTCAGTTCTTATGATTTGATCACTGAATTGATTTCGTGATGAATGAAGACAATCGATGAATATAATAAAGACAACAATCAAAGAGTGACACAATTTTCTCATATTTTTAATAAACGTTTTGAAAACAATTCAGAGTTCAATGTTTTGAACGAAAGCGCTTTCCGTACAAAACAAATGTGACTTTTTGTTCAAACATTACGTAATGTTTTGTTTGTTTTATTTTATTTCATCATTTATATGGACTTTTAATCATTAAAATGACAATTATTTAAATAATAAAAATCCCTAAAATTAATTAATCCATTAAATCATAACTGACTTTAGCTGTAATTAAAAAATCTTTATTTTTTTTTAAAAATTTATGGATTTAGAGGAGGAGTAAAAACAATGAGGTTGTGCTATACCAGAGTTGCTCTACAAATGACTATAGTATAGTATATCTGACAAAGAATTAAAATTTAATGATTTTGAAGTCTTTGGTTTTGAAGGAATCAATTTATTTAATGACATTTTATGAAATTTTCTCTAAAATGTCAATAATTTAATTATAATTAGATATCTTTTATATCGTTTGAAAAGTGGGTCCAATAGTTTAGAATTTTAGTCTATAATTTAAATTTAAATCAATTAATGGATATTTTATATAAAATAAAAGTTAAGAAATTATCGGATTTATTTGCCATTACTTTCCTAATCGTTGCCGTTATTTCCACTTTTATTTTTGAAGTTAAAAGTATTATAATCTTTAAATAATTACAATTTCTAATAGAAATTTAATTTAGTTGTATTACCGCACATCCATACCATTGATGTAACGATTCAATACTTTCACACATTTGTCGGTATTTTCATATTATTCAATGTTTTGACGAATTTGTTTTGGTTGATCACAACCGACAACACCACTTGTGGTCTACTCTTGCCATCAGTACTTAAGCCCAACTGGAGATTCTGTGTTGTGTGTGAAGCCAACTCTCCCCCCCGTTCTTTTCATTGCAATACTTGTGATAAATGTATTCTGAAGAGAGACCATCACTGTGTCTTCAGTGGCTGTTGTATCGGTTATAAGAACTTTCGGTAAATTTTAGACTACTATTCAATCGATTGTAAACTAATTGTTAAAAATAGGTATTATTACTCGCTTTTGATTAACATATTTATGGGTGGACTCTACTCAACAGTATTGAATCAGTTCTTCATATGGCAGGCATTGGGGGGTTTCACTTGGATAACAGTAGTGAACCATTTGTTGCCCTTTCCTTTTTGGCTTTTCGGAAGAATACCATTCAAAGTAATGATTTGGACTTTTATATCAATTATAGATTTGTGCGGATTTTTATTCGCTGCGGCACTCCTTTACTATCACGGAATGCTTCTCATTAAGAATCAGACCACTCATGAAAAGAACAAATCTATAAATCAATACAATTTGGGTGACTATAAATCTAATATAAATGAAAATTTGGGACCCAATTGGTTGGCAGCGATATTATTATCACCCCTTATATCTTCTCCATTACCTCGAAATGGAATCGACTTTCCAACAGTCAAAGAAAAAGCACTCAATTCTAGTAAATCCAAATAAAATTCATTTTATATTTTCAATGATTACAGAATTTAACCAAAAGATTAGGTCAGAGAAAAGCGAAGAAAAGGATAAAAGAATTGTTATATAAGTTATATAAGTATTTATTCTAATTGAAAAAAACGACGAAAATGTAAAATGAGATTTTCATCGATTATTGTGTTTTTGCAAAATTATATAAAATTAAGGGTCAACTGCACAGAACACGAATTTCGATATCGAGCACAAACACTAATTATGAATAAATTCTATTAAATTGAATAAAATCTAGAAATGTTTACTTAAAATAAACTTAAAACTCAAAATAAAATCAAAGATTGAATATAAATACTTAAAAATTGATAAAATCATTTGTGAGGAAAGTGTCGAAAATACAATGAGTTGTAAACCTGACATATATTGGCTTAAAATGAATGTATAAATTAAATTAATCTCAATTTAAAGTCAGATCAGAAATAACTGCAGTCTTAGGAGAGACCAAATGTTTATCTCCGTCCGCGTCCGCGATTTCGTCCTCTACCGCCTCCTCCGCGCCCACCGCGTCCCTGATTACCACCTCTTCCACCCCTTTGGTAACCGCGACCTCTGTTCTGATATCCTGTATTTGAGGAATTGTCTGATTGTATTGAGGGTTGAATTGGCTGATTGGGTTGAGAGTTGAGGGTAGGGGTTGAGGCCTGAGAGTTGGTGGTCTCTGTAGCACCTGTCGGGGGATTGGATTCACAAGTTTTATCCGAGGCTTCACTTATCGGATCATTCATTGCTTTTTCTTCAGATTTATTTTCTAACGGTTAACACAAAACAATACAAATGTTTAAATCAAATAAAATTTATTAAAATTTAAATAAAGAATTGACTCATAAGAAGATAAGCGTCTAAATCACATAAATCTTAGTCTAACCTTCCGTTTGTTGAACTGCACTCTCTTTTTCGAGTTTTTCTTCTGTTGTATTTTCATTGCTTTCATTAACATTATTTTGTTCAGAACTGTTTATTTCAGTCTTTTCTCCATTTTCTATGTTTTGAGTCGAAGAATCTGTAGTTTCGGTTTTATTTTCATTTTGTTCTTTCATTTCGTTTACATTTTGATTGTCGTTTGTATTCTTTTTGTCATTTTCTTCTTTTTTAATCCGTTCCTCTTCAGCGACATTAAACTTATTCAAGTGTTCATCGGTGTGGCAGTGCTCGAAACGAGCACTTTTATCCTTCAGAAACACATTGCATACCTCTAAACATAAGATACCATTTATTTCATTCGTCATTAATAACAAAAACATTTGTTTTATTAAAACTTACGACAAACGTATCCAAAAACAGCCAATAAGTACTTTTCTTGTGAAGAGTCGATATCCAGGTTCTTGGTTTTATCGTCATCTGATTTGGGAGCAGTCGTTTCAATTGGATATTCCTATTATTTGATAATTAATAGATATTTCAAAATAAAAATTACAAAGAATTATACCTTATTTTCAAGAGATTCGGCCGCCTTTTGTGCCAAATCGTGTTGTTGTCTCTGTATTTCAAACAACAAATTAAATAATTAGTTTTATTTTAGTTTATTAAACAATAGTCTATTCTAATGTTCAGTCATTTAAAAAATATTTCTTAGAAATTCATAAAATATTTATATGAAATCGCGAGCATTCATTTTAACATTCATTTTAAGATTCATTTTTCAATAAAAATTGTTTTTAAGCAAATTATGAACTTTTGGGTCAAATATTAATATTGAATATTACAGAAATTGTCTTCTATTTGAGTTCAATAATCAGTTCTTGTATTTCACAAATTCGGCACAAATTATAGTTTAATTCAAAGTTATTCGAATCGAAGTTTCCATTATTTCAAAGAGATTTCAATTTATGAAATCAATAATCGATCGAAAAGTTGTCAATATATTGTCATTTGAGTTGTTTATCGTTTAATCGTATATTCATTTATTCATATTTAATGAATTCCTCAAATGAGAGAATTATTAGACAATCGACAAGATTTTTGTTTGAGTGAACGATTTTTTCACTATTAATTAACAGAATTTCTTAAAAGTTTGTCACTTGTGATGATCGCCAGCCCTTTATAGATGTTATCAAAATATAATCAAAAAATTTCGTATTTAAAGCAAAAATACGAAAATTCAATCAATGATTGCATGAATAGTTTGCAAATGAAGGCATAAAAGGGCTGGCAGTTTATGCATTGCTGAGTCCAGTGTCGACGATATCGACAGATCTTATTCTATTTGGGAATTCCTTTCTGGAAAATAAGTGATACACATATTATCATCAATTAATTAGTTCTTTGCATTTCATTAAAATTAAATATGAATTAAATATGAGTTAAAATTTTATATAAAAAATTTCAAAAGAAATGTTAATTTCATTCATTTATATAAAAGTATTTTATGATTGAAATCAAAATCAATGTTTTAATTGTTTTTAACAGATATTATAAATATTAAAAATAAGCTAAAAATACGTACCGTTTATTAGATGAATCTTAGATGAATTCCAGCCATAATTGTTGTCATCATTTACTGTATATAAATCGAAATAATGTATTTTCATTGAAAACAATTAACATTTAAACCATACATTCATTTGTTTCATCAAATTTGAGATTAAGATTATAAACACATAAATTGCCACTGATTTCATTTGGACTTTTTCACGGATTGTGCGCTTAATTCTCACATTTTTTATTAAATAACTAATAAATAAGTTATTAAATCTTTGATTCAATTTTGATGTCATTTCTGTTCAATCAATCGATTGATTTAATTGAGTGAAACTTTTCATCGCTAGAAATCATTAGTAAATCTATTGTCAAATGAGTTTATTTCTGTTTTTTGGTTTATCTTAGAACTCATTTTTCAATTTCCAATTATTAATATTACGGACAAAGACTTGTGTTTTCCACTCATTGTTTGTATAATTGATATGATTTGAAGGAATTAAATTTGAAATCAAAGTCATCGCAAATCAGCGCAAATCAAAAGAATGAGAATTGAATTAAATAAAGACATACTCTCTCTAATTGAGTCTCATTTTGTTTGCTTCGATTCAGTTCCCGATTATTTCGATTATTTCTGTTATTAAAATTACGGTTTTGTTTGTTCTGATTGTTGTTATGTCTCCAATTGCCTCCTGTTTGACCTCCGCGTCCACCGCCGCCACCGCCCTGTTTATTGAACCTCTTGTTTGGCGGTCCGTCCCATCCCTGGTTACCTCTTTTACCGGTCGGTCCCGACATTGGCTAAACATTTCAATTAAATTAAAACAAAATGCGATTTAAATGAGTTAATGAGTTACGGGTCTAATATTAAAGTTAAGTCTTCGCTGTTGTGTTTGCATCGGAGGCATAGGAGGTGTCGGTGCGCCCCAACCGCCAGTTGTCTGTCGCATTTGTGGCGCCACATTCCAGGGTCCAGCCGTCTGTCCATAAGCCGGTGGCCCTCCATATTGTGGGGGCGGCGGTGGAGCGCTATTGTGTCCGTACATCGGAGGAGCGCCCGAAGCCCACGGACTCGACTGACCGCTAAACCGATTCATTGTCTAAAAAGTCAACCATTTTTTAATTTAATGAATATTTGATATAAAAATACAATAATTTTGACAAAAGGCTCACATTTTAGAGATTTTTATTAAAACTTATTAAAAGTTTAATTTAAATTAATTGCAATTAACAAACAAATAAATTTATCAAAATATTTTGAAACAAAAAAGTGATAAAATATCAAAATGGAGACCAAATAATACACTTTTTGCCCCCATTTGTAACGTCTTTAATGATAGACACATTTGTTTTGTGAGGGATTTTGTGTTGAATTTATGGATATTTCATAAATGATGTCATTATTTGAAGATATATCATAAATAGAATAACTATTAATTCTACGACAACAATACTGTACACTTGAGATCCAACTTAGAGTTCGAAAAAATTAAAATTTTAAATTCCCTTCCCTTCCACTAATTTCTAATGAATTGCCTGTTGTTGAAATTAGATTTTAAATTTCCTTTAATTAGTTTTAAATGCATTTACTTTATTTATTTACCCATAAATCAAAATACAATTAATATAAATTAAAGTTAAAATTAATGAATAACAAGTGATTAGTGTTAATATAAGACTTTCGGCACTAAAATATCTTTTCAATGTTAAAATAGTTGTCGATTTTGTCAATAAATTAATCGTTAATTTGTATCTTTGGTGATATTTAAGCTTATTTTATATAATATATTTATTATAAGGGAATCTTAAGGGAATTTCAAAATTAAAAAGGACCCCTTCCCGTGGATTGAATATCTTACTCTCTTTTCCTTAAAATTCCCTTAAAGGGAAAGGGAATCCATTATTCTCTTAACGAGGAAGAATTCCCTTTTCCGAGTCTAATTCAACTTATGAATTTTGTAATATTTCATAAGACAGGCCAAATAAAATATTATATAGATCAAATAAGAGTGGTCACTTTAAAACTTCAAATCTTAATTCAAATAAAACCAAAACAAACATAAATCCACTCTAAACATAACCCAAACTCTACTCTAAACATAACCCAAACTCTACTCTAAACATAACCCAAACTCTACTCTAAACATAACCCAAACCCACCTCTAAACATAACTCAAAACACTACTCTTATCTTAAGCTCAAACCTTTGTTTTAAGAGAAGATGATTTTATTAATAATTATTTTTTACAGTTCTTTAATATTTAAATTTTAAGAAATGTGTTTCAAATAAAATCAATTTTTCATTTCACAAAATTCAGTTAAAATAATAAATACTCATTTCCTGACTATTATATTATGGATGACTCTACCAAGGTAGACCAAATCAAGTGCAATAATTCACAATCAACTAGTCACTCTAGATTAGATTGTAGCAAACATCTATTTCAGAAAATATACCCTTTATATTTTCAAGTATACAAGGAAAAGCTCACATTAACCAAACCTAATCTCAACCTAATGTTATATAAAAGTACAGTCAAACCTCCAAAGAGTGACCACTATTTTAGTTCACCCATTGGTGGTTTTCATATATCAGATGTTTCATTTATTATAATAATGTATTTTATTAAAATTGAGACACAGATTATGTAAACAAATGAGAGGTTTTCACTCTTTGGAAGTTTAACTATACTTTCTATCGAATTATGCCATTGATTTTCGACAATTGTATAGAATATAGTCTAGATTATATCATGAAGTTGCAGATTAAAAAAAATTTCAATGGTCAAATCGATTGTCCTTGCTCACCATTCATTTTAACAGTTTTTATGTTTCTTTTAGTCGAAATTTTTTTCAAGAGAATAGGATCATTGATTTGAGCCCTGAGTGAAGCGCTCAGATCTCAAACCAGTTCCAAATCTCTTTAAAGTTTCTCTTTTAAACGGATTTTGATTTTCTTCATTGAAAGTCATTTTTCGTATAAATTTCTTTAACATAATATTTAACGCCTTTTGTCTCACGAAATGAATTTAAGAATAAATAATTTATTATATATTATATGAAAATTATATTACAAACGATTCTAAAATAATTTCATTAAAAATACAGTAAATTAGAGGTAATTTCAGGACTCAAGTTCTGAACACTTGAGTCAGTAATGATATGAAAGGGAAAAATCTGTTGTTTTATAGTGAAAACTTTGTCACTGAAAAACATTTTCGACGACTATTTCTTTACTTCATTGACTTTTGAAGAAATAAAAAATTTGAAAAATTGACAAAAAACTCGTTTTTCTTTCAATTCTTCACTGAATCTATTCTTCAGATTACAGTCATTTGTTTTCTTCTAAACTATTGTTTTTATTTTGACTTTTTTTGAAAGAGAAATCAGCCGTGAATTGAGTTACTGTCGAAAAGTGACCCATTTTAAGGATAGCCTAAACCATAATTGAAGTTTTGTACCCAACCCAAGGGCACAGCATAACTATTGGTTGAGTCCAATATATCTTTGTTCTCAAAGCAAAACTAGAGTTCATATATGAAGCCCACATAAGTGCACATAAGGGAAGAGCACCTGCCATAAGATCTTATACTTCTTTACCTGTTTTGAACTTTTCGTCTAATTTTAAAGTTTAAAATCCAACAGATTTTGTGTCACTTTATTTACTGTCAAAAACTTATTCCAAAACCATAGAAATGACCGCTAAATGAGTGCAAAACATTTTATTTAAATTATTATTTTTGTGAAAAACAAACTTTTTTTTAAAAAAGCGTTTAAATATCATTTATTTTGGATTTTAATTAAATGTTATTTTAAATCAATTTTCAACAAAACAATGGAAGTATTGGATCCGACAGAAGTGATGGATGAAAATCCGTTCATATATGGAATGTCCAAACAATTCGTTAATGCTTTGCATCAATTATTTGATGTTATGGATAGTATGGGAACGGGTTCTGTCAGGTTTGCAGATATAGCCTCGCAATGGGAAGAGGATGACTCCGACCCATACTTCCCGAAAGGACTAATGAATTGTCTCTCGAAAGTGACACTTCCTAATGGTTTACTTACTTTTGACCGATTCTGTGCTGGAATAAAGTTATGTCTTCTTAAAAATCAAGTCGATATCACTAATAATGACGACAATAATAATGGTATCGAATCACTGCCTCCACCACCACCTGCTCTATCATCTCCTCCTCCTCTTCTTCCCAGTCCGGGTTCTGTAGAGGGAACTTCTCGTCCGTGTTCTGTGCCTTCACTTCCCCCTCCAGTACCCCCACATCAGTCACCCCCAAAGATCGTTTCAAATTCCTACCATTCATTGCATAAAATACCGACATCTGTTTCATCCCTTCCTGTTCTCGAAGAGTTTCATCAACGAAAGCCAACGGCTTCAGTATCACCCGTTCCGCCCCAACCGTTCCTTAGAAACGGCAATAATAGTGATTATAACAGTTCCGACAGTTCTTCAACTCATAACTACCAAAGAGCTAAAAGTATGCCTCAACTCATATCTAAAAGCAATAACAGTAATAACGGGGAAATGCGTCACATCCAGAGTGATATCAAATTGGTTTCGCGAGAAAACAACCCAAAGAGTAGACAAATTCGTTCACCGATTCATTCGGCAAAATCTCTTTCCAAAAGTTGTATTATGAAAACTCTTCAGAATTGGAAGGACAATATGTTGGGCCGACAGGTCATTGAACTCGAGGCCACCGCCACTTCTGGCAGTAAAGACAATATTTTGGCCATTCCTGAAGCCGAAAACCGCAATCGTTTACAACAATTGGTTCCTTTTTTACCAATTGGTTCACACGGACCAGCTATGAGGCGGGCCATCAATAAACGAAGGGAACCGCGAAGACATACAGTTGGCTCCAATGGAATTGATTTTTATTCGGTAATTGTTATAAGTTTAGCACAAATTAAAAATATTTGTTTTCAGATCAGAAGAATTCAACAGTTGGAACACGAAAGGAGTCTTTTCTTTCAGGGTTTAGAAGGTATCGATAGGGCCCGAGACTGGTATTTACGGCAAATAGCAATGATTCAGGAAAAGATCAGTTACGTCACTAAAGTTGGAACATATCCCGCAGACTATACTTTGGATGCATATCAGGAACGAATAAACTTCCAAGCTGCTCGTATTTTTAATGTTAATCAACATTTGTCAGCACTTTTTGATAGTGAAAGAGGTTTTCCTATTCATATGAATCTAGCGCTTCGACCCATTACTGCACCAAACAATAGGAATGATCCAAATCGAGCCCAACATTATGTGGTTAATCCGAATCTCGTAAATCGTCTCAAAGAACAAAATCGTTTACTAACAGAAGAGGTGAGCAAAAAGTGCGAACGAATCACACAATTAGAACGGGAAAAGTCGGCTCTCATTCGGGAATTGTTTCAGTCCAGAACTCAAACCAATAAAATAAAGAGTGAAAGCGATGACACGACTTTCATGTAAACAATAACAGTTTATATTCGATGTCTTCAATATTCAGTTCATATTTTATTAATTTATTTATTGATTTTCCCAACGATTGTGTACTAAAGCGTTGAACAAATACTATGAACTGATTGTTATATAAATACCTCAAAAATGTATAATTAATTCTAATTTAATTAATCAAAACGTAAATTATTTATGTTTTTATGTTAAGTAAAAATTGAATCCGACATCACTTTAGAGCTTAATTTTGTTCAAACATTTCATTTGATTTCAAAATAAATTTATAGAAAATTTCAGAAAATTAGTGATTAATTAACAGAAATTAAAAAAGTTATGAAAACAATTTAAAAGAAAAGTGTGTTAAGACTTGACCGCAGTTTTCACCTGAAGTTGTTGTAACTGTTGTTGTAATTTATTGACCACTTCTTTCTGTTTCTCCTGTTGTGTCGTTAAATCATTTATAACCGAATCGTGTCTTTTCCTTAAATAACAAAACAATTACAGAAATTTCTCAAAATTTGTATTCAAAATAAAAATAAAGAATACATTTCTTCGGTTATGTATTTGATTCTAGAGTTGACATTATCTTTGGCTTCTTTAAGATCTATATTCATGAGGACGGGTCCAACCAATTTATAAGTCTTTGCATCGTCTTCTAACAAATCCATTTCCTTTGAGACCAAATAATGATTAAATAAATAAAAATATTAATAAAATGGTTACTTCTTTGACGATATTGTTTTCATTGAGCTGTGAATCCAATTGTTGTCTCAATTGAATAGTTTTTTGGTATGACTTTTGTAAAGCACTAAATTTGCTAATTTCATCCGACAACTTCTTCTGAATTGCTTCCAGAGATGACATATTTTAAGCCACTTATTGAAGATATTAAACAATTTGAAAATAATTTTAAATTAAATTAATTTTAATTGTTTTGAAAAACATGTGCTTAAATCAAAAGTCAGTGTTTGTCAACTTTTATCTAATCATTACGTAATTTATAGAAAATGTCTAAAAATGAGTCATAATTTATGACCAATAAATGAAATGCTTTACAAATAAGACATATCAAACTAAAACCAATTTTGGATTCCCTTCATATAAAAGACTGAAATGTCTTTTATTGTTTTTAAATGAATTCTCCCCTAACGGTAACGTTGTTTACAAAGCATTTATGTTATCAGAAATTGACAGCAAATGCATCCCAAAAGTGAAGTGAATTATAGGCGAAGAGAAGGATATCTTCTTTTGGTTCAATCATTTGATCCTTAATTCAAATAAATTTTTTATGAAATTATGTGAATTATATTTCAATTTAATAATGTTTTAAATAAATTCAGTCATTTGACTGAATAAATGAGTTTCAATGTATTGAAAAAGTGAATAATTGACAGAATTTGTGTTAAAAGTTTTAATTAAATGAATTTCAAGTTTTGAGAACTGATTGAATGATGTCTTCACCACCGGTTGGTTTCGGTCGTTATTCTCATGCAATTGTCTCACGAATTCCCAATTCATTCTCTAAAACTTTGGGCACTTCTGATGGTATTAACTTAGAAGAAGCAAAACGAGAACTCGAACAGTACTGTAAAGTCTTGAGATCTCTTGGATTAGATGTGATTGAATTACCCGCCGATGAAACCTTTCCCGACTCACCTTTTGTTGAGGACACCGCTGTTATTATAAACGGTTAGATTTGTTTAGTTATATGTATTAACTATAATATATTGATGTGTCTCTGGTATCTCCCAAGGAGTGGCCCTAATCTGTCGACCGGGTCATCCTTCGCGCGCCAAAGAGGTAAACACCACACCTTTCATATGAGTTTTCTTTTGAAAATGAGGACAACATTTAAATTTTAAATTCAATTCAAATTTCTATTCATTACTCGATTTGTTTTATTAAACTTTTGTTTGACTTAATTACCAAAAATGCTATAAAACTGTTGAATGTTTTCTAATAAACACTCATTTATTTGGGAATTAAATTAAAGAAAAGGCGTTAAACTTATGAAAACAATAATAAACATTAAATTAATGGGAAAAGAATTTATGGTTTTGTCTATAAAATGAGTCATAACTTATTTGGCCGTAAAAACATTTGAAGTACTCGTTATCAGCAAAACTAAAATATTGGCATAAATTGGGTTATTATGTAAACAATAACACGAAATGAGTTTCCGAGTGATTGAGTGCTTAACAAAAGTTTGACAAACATTTGCCAAAACTTATTCTTTTCTTTTATTCCTTTTTATTAATTTCCTTATAATTAGAAAATAATTATATTTTTAATTGATTTTTGTTAAATGAGTCCAAATATCAAACAAAATATGATTTAATCTATAATCTAAGGCTTTAAACCTTAAAAGAATTTAGATTTAACTCAAATAAAAGATATTAAATATTATCGTTAAAAGTTTCTAAAGTATAAGGATTTGATGAAATGCTTTTCTTTCAATATTTGAGATAATCAACAGAAGAGATGATATTTTGTTTGTTTGATATGAAATAATTGGGTGAAAATCATGACTTTACACTTCAATTATTAGAAAAACCACAAAAACTTCACAATTGATAGCATTTTGTTTCGCTTCGAATAAATTAATTGAATTATAAAAAATATAATTTTGAGATTAAGATAACGAATGAAAATATACTTCTTTTGGGTATAATTTCCATTCAAACGCTTTAATCGATTGAATCGAATTAACTTTTGATTTATTATTTGAACTGAAATGAAGTATTCATTCAATTGTTTTTCACTGAAAGGTCGACACAATCCGAACAATAATTAAAAAAGAGCTTAAACTCCCGATTGTAGAGATGGCTGACCCTAAAGCCACTCTCGACGGCGGAGATGTTCTCTTCACCGGTAATTATATTTTAAAAATTAGAATAAAAAATAAATGACTAAAAATTATGGGTTCAACAAAAGGTCGAGAATTATTCGTCGGTCTCTCACAAAGGACTAACGAGTCCGGCGCCAGAGCTGTTGCCGCAGCTTTTCCCGAATTTCCCGTTACTCCCATCAGAATTCCAAACAAATTATTACATTTAAAATCATGTATATCGATGGCCGGACCGGACATCCTATGCGTCAGTTCTACTCAAGAGTCTCAGGAGATTTTGAGAGTAAAATATTTTATAATAATTTCATTTCATTTAAATAATATTAATGTTAATTGAAATAACAGCGAATAGTACGCGAAGCCACTCATAGATATCATACTCTAACGGTTCCGGAAAATGCGGCCGCAAATTGTCTTTACATAAACGGAACTTTAGGTAAGTCTCAGATTTATTTGATTTTAAAAAACATTAAAACTTGAGTTTCATTCAGTTCACAGATCAGAGTTTCAAACCTGTTGTGAAGTATTCGATAATAAAATAGATTTCAATAAAATTGGAATCAAAATATGGGAATTGACTAAACCCTCTTCTCATATGACCAGTTTATCACTTTTGGTGAAGAAAAGTCGACAAATTCATACAATTGTCTGATCGTAAAAAACTTCTAAATTAAAGGATTTCCAAAACATTTCTTATATTATTAAAGCATTTATTACTCGTTTCGATCATTTATTTTATTAAAAAAATAGTGGACTTTATTTTAGAAAATAATTGAAATTATGTCACATTTAATGTCATTCAGTATTATATTTAATGTGATATTTATTACTACTGTTGTGAGGCTTTAATTTACTTATTTGAAGATTTTTACTCTCAATTAAAGTCTTTATCGATTGATTCGTGCCTTTTATTATAAATACCGGTTTAACTAAAATATGATTTTAGTTTTTAAAAACAAATTTAAAAATCACTTCATTTTTTTGTAATTAGTATTTAGAATCACCGCTCAAACATTGCAACCAATTATGGAATTATTATTTTTTAATTTTTAAATATTATTTTTACAAAAATATAATTTTTGTTTAAATGTATTAAATTTGTCCATGTATATCTAATGGTTTTCTTAAAAACTTTCCATAATATGTGCCGAAAATCATTAAAATTATTGCTTTGTTTTATGAGTTTTGTATCATTTTTTTATGTGAATCATAAATAAAACGCTTAAATTTCAACAAAACTTTGATTTGTGTATTATTTGGAGTACTATTGCTTTCATTTAAGGATTTCTTTGATTTTGAATTTATTAATAAAGACTTATCTTTAATTCCAGAGGGAATCCGAACTTTAACTTTTCCGCTCTGACCAAATGAGCCGTCGATTACTCCCTCCTCACCAGAAGTTAAACAAACTTTAAGTCCAACAAAGTTTTGAGTATTTGTTTCTTTTTTGAACAAATTTCTAACAATAACTTCATATTCATTGGAAATCCTATCGACGACTCCCTCTTTGGTTTTCATTTTAAAGATTTTGAGTTTCGGTAAATCGTTTTCCACATAATTCTTATCGGAATAAGTGGTCAGAATATTACCATAAAAGGCAAGTCTACACACATTTGCGTGAATATCAGAATCGAGTTTAGAACCGATATAAAGGGCACCGGAATTGACGACAACAGGTCTTTCAAATTCTAATAAAACGAAGTATTGATTGGAATTGTCATCCATTTCTTCGACATAATTGTATTGCAAATCGAAATTAAAATTCAATTTTTGGGTTTCAGTTTCGGATTTGAAAAAAGTTGTCTTCGCGATGACTGTCTCGTGAAGAATACTTATGTGAAACTTTGCTTTTGTCGTATACTTTCCCTTATAGTATGAGATTTTGTTTACACTCGCGATAACCGCAAACACAAAATTCATATAACCCGGGGAACAGACAACTCCTCTCTCTAAAAGTTTTGGATCAAATTGAGTGACACAAAGACCAATCCTATCGCCCTGAAGTGCTCTTTCGATCTTTTGATGAAACATTTGCATTGACTTCACTTTTTTAGTTGTTTTGATGAAAGGAATTTCAATTATCTAAACAATAGAAATGAGTTTTTCTTCTATAAACTGAATACTAAACTCACGTCATTCACAGCAATTGATCCCTGAATAACAGTTCCAGTCATTACAGTTCCGGAACCTTTAATTGAGAAGCAGTGGTCAACCGATAAAATCAATTCTCCGTTTGGACTTCGATTTGGAAACGATATTTCATTAGATATTATATCCAAAAGTTCTTTAATTCCAATAGATTTTTGTTCATCACTTCGTTGTGTTGTATTGTTATCATCGCTGTGACCACCGATAAGAGCGGACACCGAAACGATTGGCGCTGAACTGAATTTGGATTTTTCTAAAGTCTTTTGGATTCGTTTTGACATCTTTTCTATCATTAATTGTCTCTTATTTTCAGGGATTAAATCGATTTTATTTAAGACAACAACCATTTTATCGCAAGTGATTTCTCCGATGACCAAACACTCAGCCGTTTGGGTTTGAAATCCTTTTGTAATATCGACCACAAGAATCATAATATCTATTATCTGAGCGCCGCCTATAATCGTTCGGATAAGTGAAGAGTGACCAGGACTGTCTACAAAAGTCATTTGCAAAGACCACTCATCGATTGAACCCAAGTCTTCATTTGATTTGTTTTGTTTCATATAATCAAAGAAATGTTGCGGTAAACCAATGGAAAGCGAAGAAAAGCCCAAATCAATAGTAATTCCCCGCTCACGGCTTTGACCACACTTATCATAACAAGAAGTGGACTCAATTGTGGACAAGGCTTTGGCCAGAGATGTCTTTCCACTATCGATGTGTCCCAAAAGACCGATATTTATGTTCATTAGTTTAAACATATTTAATGAAAACAATTTTGTTTTTAAATTATTTCTAATAAATTAAATTTATTTGTTTTCAAAGCATTTGTTTTGTAAACATTTCGTCATTCAATACGTCATGACTTCAAACTTTTTGCATAAAATAATAATCAATTATTTTATTAAATACTTTTTCATCAAAAGATTTATCGAAAGGAAATACAAAATTATTTCTTAAAAATCAAACTTTATTTTATTAAAAGTGTTTTTAGAGCCCTATTTTCAATCGTATTCTATCCCAAAGTTCGGTCCAAAAACTTTTGCGGACATTCACTCGAATACCGATGATCTCAGGTTTTGACTGACGGGATATATCCATATGAAGTAAGAGTAAAAAGCAGAGCGAAGTGCACACAATATTCCGAATCGCAGTAATGAATGAGAGTATAAAAAATCGAGTTATGATATAAACGGTAAAAATTTTGTCCACACAAATGGACATCAGATGAAACCATCGAAAATTGTAAATTAATTCAATATTTCGATACGTTTTCATACAATACATACAATGGTTTTCGTGATATACAAGAATTAGACGTTCGATGCAATTGTGACAAATCGTTCCGACACTTCCTTTGCAATCACAGACCACTTCCCGATAGAGCTCTACGTTCTCTTCTTTCAATTGCACTTCAGATGACAAACAAATGCGACAATTGAGTTGTCCCGACATTACTTCACATTAACTGAAACCAAATCTCAATATTTGTTTCAAACAATTGTTTAAATTTTTATGAATTTTTCAAAAAAAATTGAAAACAATTATTATTTACTTTTTTATCGTTAAATATATAATCCAAAAGTTATATCGAAGTTAATAGAAGTGATTTTTTTGTAATTTTATTACCAAAATATTAGTTAAAAACAATATTCAAACGATTAAAACATAAAAATTACATTCAATAAGAATAATGTCTATAACTTTGAAAAACAGTTAAAACAGTTATTTTTTTTGATCATAAAAACTAAAATATTATATAATTTGTTAACAAATTGATAGGAAAATACAAATACAATAAGATTTAAGTCTAAATTATGCTTTAATTCAATGTCACCAAATAATTATTAAGTATTCCATCAAATATTAGAATTTGAAACGAATTTTCCTCAATATTTTCATAATTAGTTTCAAAAGTGAATTATGTTTTTCTTTATTTTTGAATAAAAATTTATAATTTCAGTGAAGCGTTCAATTGGGAAGTGCCCAAAGTGTGGCCGATTTATCAGCACTGGTTGTTAAGAATGTGAAGTCAAACGGATGCCATCGGCCCTGAATTACTTTATCTGAGTGTTCGGCCACAACAATACTGGGAAGGGGTTGAGTGAGATCTCCCTGAAGGTCAGTCAACACTATCTTATTGTCATAACCGCCGGTCAACAAATAATAGGCTTTATTTGAGAAACGGATGGTTCGAATGTCAGCCGAATGGGGTTGAAATGTTTGTATTATACGACCCCCTCTTATGTCATAAAGCATACAATTGGAGTCTTCGTGTCCGGACACTAATAGTTTACCGGACGGGTCCACACAAACGGCTGCGACAGCGCTTCCTATTTATAAAATAAATATTGAAAACTGAAATATATAATAAATTTAAACCTGGTCCTTTTCCAGAAGCGGGCGGCGCTGTTATAAGATTAACACATCCACGCGTTCGCAAATCCCAAAATCTGATTGTTCTGTCTTGAGATCCACTGACAAACATGGCTCCACCCCATGTGTAGAGCGAAAGAATATGACCTTAAATTAAATATTTTGTTTAGATTTTTGGTTCCAGAAAAGTGTATTGAATTAGGACTGACCGGAGTGTCCCGACAATGCCTGGAATGGTGTCATTGTATCACAATCAGTAACATATATCTTGCAATCTCCGGCTCCACCAGAAATAAGAAGACTGGATCTGTTGGACAAGTCTTCCATAAAGCACATGTCTCTAATAGTACCATCATGCATAGTGAGTTCAGCCTCTCCGCCTTCGATCTCATTTGTCAATGAATTAAATCTCATCATTTTAATGGTCTTATCGTTAGAACCGGTGGCCAATAGATCTCCGGTTGTATTCCAGGAGAGACTAATATTAATGATATTAACAACTTTTAATGGAAAGAATGGAAAGAATGTAAAGAACTAACCAATAGATGCTTCCCTTGTGATGCTTTAAACGTTTAGTGACAACAGTCGGCTGATGAGGAATGTGGTCTTCCCTTTCATTATAAAGACTTTATTTTTTGTTTGTTTTAAAGAATTCAAACCTTAAACCCCGTAATTCGTGAGACTTTGGATAACCACATATTCTTAAAGTCTTGGAATTGGAACCGATAGCATAAAGTTGTCCACTCGGATGAAATTCTGCGGCGCGAATGGCCTGTGCGTCTTCTAGTCGAGTGATCGGAACAAATTGTGGTTTTCTTGTGCCCAAATCGGAAGTATCGCCGATAGAACTTCTATAGGAAGAGTTGGGCCCATGCTTTCAATCAAACCATAAAAATGAAATTAATTTCATGGATTGAAATTTAAAGGCGTAGGCGATAGTGAAGGACACAAAGGATTAAATGCATTATATAATTGTGTTGTAAAAGGAAAGCATCAAATATTCAATTCAAGGACAGAACAGAACAAAGAGATGAAGAGTTAAGCGATAACTTTTCAATCAAAACATTAAAATTCCAGAATCGATACAAACATTTCCAATACATTTACATATCTTTGAATTGAGTTTCATTTTTTGGTCAAAACTTTTAGAGTTTGCAAATGTTTATAAACATTATTATTTCGGGAACTAAACGGAGAGTAAAACTGTTTGAATACTTAATCGTCGATATATTTGTGTGAAACTGATTGTTTTGGGACATCTGCGCTGTTCGGCTGATAACACTTTAGACACAAATTATAACAAAAGCCAATTGTTTGAGGCATTGATGCGAGACATCACTTGTGACTACAATTACGGGGTTTTGTTATGTCACACAATTGGACCAAAATTAGCGTTTGATCAGAGAAACAACAGAGAAGTAGACAAAGAATGAATGAATGAAAAGCCCATACATTCATGTTATGAATCATTCATTACTAGAAAGTCTAAATTTATCGCATAATTCATAGGTATGTTTAACGTAAAAACTATTATAATATTGTATTTGAAATACAATTTTCACACAAAAAAAGCAAAACCTTTTAGTTTAAGGAATGACTGTTAATTCAGTAACCATTCGAGTAATGAAAGCGTGTCGTAACCGTCAAATCCTATTAATTTATAATATATTAAGGATTACATTAAATTTGATAACTGTTTGCGTGTTTTCATTTGAATGCAATAATTATATTGAAGACTATCGAACCGATTAAAGGACCCAAAAGTTAAGATTAATAGTCATTTCATGTCTTCCATTCATTAAAAGAATTAACAAAATAAAGAGAACTTAGAGTTTATCACTGGTTTCGAAGCAATTGTTTTAATTAAGAGCTCAATATTTTTATCAAAACTTTTTTCTTTTTAACTTTTAATTAAACAAATATAAAATCTGACCCGAAATCAAAGTCATTGATAACTTACGAGATGACGGAAAGGGGCTCCAACTGACTCATGCAATATCATAGGCGCTTGATTGCGGTAGGGATGAACCGGACAAACATTAGGGTCGGGTGAAAACGAGCGCTCATAAGGCGAATATGAATTACTTCTGGCGCTGGTATTCATTTCGCCACTACTGTCCAAATCGTAGTGAACTCTTCGAACAGAAGTGTTTGGAGGATTGCCATAAGTAGTCCTTTTTTCAGGACTCAAATACGAACGATCGGTATTAATGAAATAACTGTTGCTGTGCTGTCCAATCGATTTATCCGATTCAGACTTAATGTACTTATCATCGGATTTATATGAATTGTCGTAATGTTTGTCATAAGTTCTCTCATATTTATCAATAGATTTCTCCAATTTATCGAAAGACTTATCATATTTGTTATCATAAATGTCGTAATATTTATCCGATTTATCGAAATCTGAGTCAAATCGAGTAGTCTTTCGAAAATCCGATGAATAGGAATCATATTTACGCGAAGTATTATATAAATCAGAGTCGAAATCAGATGTCATTCTGGGAATGGGAGAACCAAAAATGTATTTTCTTGACGTCGAATTATTTGAACTTTTGAAGGGGTCGTCATCTCTACTAATATTAGAGGAATAATAAGAGGAACTCTTTTCCGATATATAATTCTTATAATTCGGTGAAAACGAAGACATTATTATATATAATATAAGCTCTTAATAATAGAAAACACTTAAGAGAAATACGATTTGAACTTTTAATCCAAAACAAAGTAAAACTTTTGCAACTTTTGACTGAAATTATAGTTTACTATAAGTCTTAGAAAAAGGAAATGTTGCGAATTGTTATGGTTTGAAGAATTCCCACAATAAACACAATAAATGTCAGATTTTTGTTATTATTAATCAAAAGTGACCTAAAAATGGAATTTTTGGACAAATTTAATAAATGAGACCTTCAGTAATAATGCGGTAAATTCATCGAACCGGAGTCTATAGAGGAAAACCTGATCTACTGTTCACATAATAAATCAATTCTTTTAAACCAAACGATTCGCAACGAATTATTGAATGAATCGACACTACTTTAAATCTATTCGTCTTTTGTTACGAAATATATACAACACTTGAAGACTCTTTGAAATAGAAAATGTCTCATAACTTAGACATTAGTAGAACAGACATAAACCCATTTTTATTAAAAGATGTGAACACAAAGAATTTTTTATCGATTATGAAAAGAGAAGCCTTTTATATATTCAATTCAATAATATTTGGTGTAGGCGTTAGTCATAAGCAAAAAACTGTTTTCCTCTTTTGTGATGAATAAATAATTGCCGATACATTCGAGAATAGTCTAACGATTCTTGAAGTGGTTTTACGGGAATCACAAGAATTAGTTGAGAATATCAAAGGAGTCAATAGGTTTGCATAACAGGTGCAGTCCTTCTAATTAATAGCTTTCTATTTGTGTCTACATTTAAGTAGGAGAGAGTTTAAGGTCGAACTTGAATTCGAGCGTAACATTGAATTTGAATTAACAAACATTTTCTTATATTTAGTGAAAAAAATACTTCAGTGAAAAACTATTTCAATTACACACTTATAGACGTTTAACTTTAATTTATTTCAATACTATTTTTAACTCAAATTGTATTTTTACACAAAAATAACACTTATTATGAAGTGTTTTAGCAAATTATAGTTACAAAAACATTTTAAGTAATTTTTATTGCTTTTAAAATAATGGAAACATTTCCGCAAATATGGATAATGACTGCAAAAAATAACATAATAGTCGAAACCAAATTTAAACCATATTTTTGAATAATTAAGAGTTAAAACTGATTTCAAGTCATTTAATAATTTGTTTTTTAAAATAAACTAAAACTTTTGACAAACGATTATTTAATTCCTATTCATTTATTTAAAATCTATTGACTAAATACTTACAATTAAATAATAAATTAATTTAAATGTGAGGTATTGAGGGAAGTCTCAGAAATGGGAGGAATCAATGCCAACAACCAGTAATTTTGTATTAATTAAAGTTTTCAACATTAAGACAAACATTAAAACAAAACTCGAAAAAACAAAAATATTCTTCGTTTTGAGTCATATCTTAATGAAAGTCCTTAAGATTAATAATGAATACTAAAGAGTTTTTGCATTAATGACGAGATTAAGTCAACTTCTAATGAGAAGGCATTGAAATGTTCGTTGAATTTTATATTGAATGCTATAATAACCAAAAATAATTTAAATGAAGGGGTGTTTTGCTTTTAATCATCTGATACAAGACATTGGAATTTGTTTTCTTCAGTTTTAATATCATGTGTTGATAACATAACTTCACTGTTTGGTGTATTCACTGTATACATGCACTTAGAAACCAAACTTTTGTTTTTAAATTTAATTTTAGTCATTAGTAAAACATATAATTAAGTAATTCGTTTGTATAAAAGTAGTAAAGATTTTAAGTAATCCATATTAAAAAATATAGTATTAATACTCAAACCATAGATTTAATCGAAATTTAAAATCAAAACTCATTTTCATAGAACTATTGATATAAAGCTGTGGATAAGTTTAAGAACCGATACTTTTAACTAACCCTCACTTTTAACTAAATATGAAAACCAAATTTCATTGAAATACTATCCATAGCTTTAATTAAACTTTTAATTAAAAACTATAACTAAAAATTATATTTAAATAGAATTTTATGATTTCAGTAAAGTATCATTCGGTTAACTGATAAATATAGTAAAGCAATTTCTCAACCTTAACAACAAACTAAAGTACCATTTTTCTGGGATATATCACAAAACCTTATATAACATAACATAAATCAAAGTAACTGAAGACATACACATACTTAATCCAACATAAATTAACGTAATAGTCTGATATAGCCTTGAATGCAAACATATCAGCCTTTTATAAGAAATTTATATTTTAAAGAATATTCTTTTAATTTTAAGTGTTTTTCGTAATTATTTTATCTTCCGGGTTATCAGTTATCTCCAATGTATTCGCAGCACAGTTTAGTCTTATAACAAAATAAAAATCATAGCTTTAAAAAAGGATTTTTATTTTTAAATATTTTAATATTATTCTATTTTATGTTTAGAATTTGAAAAAAAATATGAATTTTGATCAAGCTCAAAAATACAAAAATTAAGAGGGAGTTCATTTTTATGGAAGAATTTGTCACGTCCCCTAGACTTTCCGGCCCCTTCTTGCCGATTGGTGCCATACAATGTACTTGTAATTAGAAAAAAAAGCAAAAACAGTGGTTTATATTCGATTAAACACATTAATTACATTTATTTTAACTTTTTCTTAAGTAAGAATCGAATTGTAATATCAATTAATGGTTTATTAATTAATTAAAACATTCTTTCAATAAAAGTCCGAGAAATGCCTCTTTTAGTCATATTTTGCGTCCAAATATTGCATGTTTTTAGCAAAAAAAGGGTGTCATTCTAGTTCTAGTCATTAGTAATGAGTCATTACATAATTCAAATATAATTTCAAAAAACTTTTAATAAACTAAAATTAATAAAAATAACTATATTTTTGCTAAAATATTCTAAATGTTAATAAAATCACTTAATTATGTTAATCACTTAATGAAGGTTTTTCTTTGCAATAGTTTTAACCAAAAGAGTAAATATTACTTGTTAAAAATAACGGTTGTCTATTATATTTTCAATGATATAATAATTGAAAACAAAAAACAATGGAATCAAAAGCAATAATCTTCTAATTCTCACAAATTGATTGATAATTAAAACGGTATACAATTAGAGCTTATTTTTATTAAAAAAGTTGTTAATAAATGATTGAATTCCAATAATTTATTGAATAACTGATAATTTAGTCATTGTTTAAGTGATAAAAATTGATGCGATTTTCATCAAAATACGATAAATGAGTTGATCCGTAATCAATAAAATAGAATTCTTTGGGAAATTTTGAGGCCATAAACGGATTTAATTCTTTTCGACGATAAATAGTTTCCCAGAAAAAAGTATTAAAAGTATTGGTTTTAAAACTAAGCAATTAAATTGAAGGCAACTTTAAATGAAAAAAACGATTAAATTGATGTTAAAATTGTCAACCGATTGGATCACAAAAGTTATTGCATTGATTTGTTATTAAAGAATTTCATTTATCTTGTGATCAGACGACTAGTAATTAAATTGAATGAATGAATGATAGACTCAATTTATTCTTTTGGGTTTCCTATGAATTTCGCTCTGATTTAGATTTATTCCGACACAAATGTCTAACAGATCTCATTAGACATTAGACAAAGTGAAGCCAAAAATATATTTATTATCGCAAAAGAATTCTTTAACTTCTTATAGAAGTTTAGAGTAATTGATAGTTAAGCCAAACATTTTGTAAAAGCATTGAAAAGAAGTAATAATTCATTGACGAACTTGAAGTTAACTTGAAATAAGTGTTAACTTGAACTTAATCCCACTTAAAAAGAAACTCACTTCACATGAGTTATAAGGACTGGAAGTCTATCATCTGTTGGCACTTAAACAGTGATAAACTACAAGAATATTCATTGACTAAAGAGAGTAACAAACACTGGATTTGCATTAAAATTACAGAATTTACTGATATTGAGATAAATAGTAATTAATAGCGACAACACTTACGTGACAACTACGGAGAGATAGCGTAGATTGACTTAACACTGGTATACGAGAATAACTTTCATCGGATTCATTGGAACTGAAACTATTGGAAAGACTTGAATTTCTCAATTGAATCGCTTCTTTCATCGGACAGATCCGGAAATGATGCAAATGTGGCGAAGGTTTGGCCGACGGCCACATAATTACAAATTGGAAATTATCATAAAATATGTTGCAAGATTAGTCTAATTTGAGCCAAAGGCTTAAGTCTAAATTAGAAAACACTATCAATTTGAGGCACAGCTGTTATTTGTTTACGCAAAATATATTTGCTCTCATTTAAAGTAATTGTCCAAATTTGTTTGTCACAAGAGTTGTCACTAATTATATTGCATTGAAAACAATCAAATGATATGACAATAGTTGATGTCTTCGATCCAATTATTATATTTTTAGTGAAGTATTTGAAACAAAATTTATTGAATATTAACTTTCATTTATATGACAATGCATTGAATGAATCAAATGTATGAAACAGTTATCAAACAACTATTATTGCAGAACTGTTCTGTTATATATGTATTAAAATAAATATTGTTTTATATACTATTGTTTGTCTTCTGATAAAAATCTCTTTGAAATATTGAATTTATGTTTTTAATAAAATTGTAAAAAACGTGTGACAAGTGTGCGGTCAAAACAATAAGTTTAATGAAAAGTGTTATTAAATGCTATTTTCGGTATATTATTAATACAAAAACTTATATGAAATGGTCATAAAGAGGGCCAATCAGGCAACGCATCGATTGTTTCTAATATCGTGCCATTCGGTCGATACCAAAGAAATACAAATTGTTGATAGCCTTGCATTGCATTCGTTAGGCATCGCCTGTCCTTCCACTTCAACAAACAATTGATACAATATATGGAATCAACACATTATGTCAGACATTGTCAGCCAATTCTATAGCCAAGTATTTCCATACTTATATCCAAAATTAATAATTATATAAAATATATATAAAGTATTCACGAAATGCGTGAAATAAATCCACGAAAATTTGTAATATATTGGCCCTGAGATAAAGAGACAGGTAAGACAGGTGTGCGACGCTTAACATCATTTAGTCAAATGAACTAAACCTTTCTTAGTTTAAAACTTTCAACAAAATTATATAATTTGTTTAAAGTTTAAACATTAGTCAAACAACAAAAAAGTTATTCTTTGACCACAATTATTGTCTCAATTATTTGCAAACGGCGTTACAAACACTCGTTTAACACCGATTTTTAGTCAATCAAAAACCTGCAAAACATTTTTGAAAAAACAATTGTTTTGTGTAATAACTTTTCGCAAATACTAACCATATTATAGACGTTTTATTAATTAAACGAAAATGCTTTGAAGGACAGCAAACAATTTGAATGAAAAACAATTTTTAAAACTTTTATTTAACTTTTAATTACCATTTGATGACTAAATGACTGCTCATTATTTGAACTCTGATTGACACACAAATCACTTGAAACGCAAACTTATTTTCATTTTAAAAAAATAAAATAATAATAATTACTATTAAATAATTAATTACGAATCAAAACTAAAAGATGTCAAAACTATAGAATAAAACATCTTAGAATTGGTGGTACTCTTCATACTATTCATACTATACTGTTCTCATACCTCTTCGAAAGAAATCTTTTCAACCAAATGGTTGAAAGTGATGTTATGCTGATGAGGACGATATGTCTCAGCTATTTTCAAGTCGGGTTCGACAAAGAGATAATCAATTTTCTCTTTTAAATTGTTTTCACTCATATTTTAAGTGTTTTAAAATCATATTATATAAGAACTTATTTCAGAAAATTTAGTGAAACATTGATTTTAATCAGACTTTAATAACAAATATATCGATATCTTAATATCTTAAATACAATTAGATTAGAATAAAACTTTTCATTAGAAATCAGTTAAAATAAGGAAAATTAGATTATTAACAACGCCTACAACTATTGGAAACCTTTTGAGGACTTAATATTTAGGAATCAAATTAAAGTCAATTAAAGTTATCCTTTAATTAAACTATTATTTCTTTATTCGACTTATATTTACTTTTAATTCGAAAAAAAGTCTGAAATTTAATTAGAAAAGAATGGATTTCGATAATTATATTAAAAAAAGAGAATATTTTGTGGATTTCATATAAAACAATAAAAATTTATGATTGAATTTGCGATAAAAGTCATAACATTTAATAGAGAATAAAACAATGTTTTTTTATATACCATATAAGGCCCAAAAGCCCAAAACGCAGAGAAACAAATCAAAATTCATTGAAATTAATGATTACGAAATAAGGTCTGCGAGAAATCTAATCAAAACACATATAAACAAATGTAATAATAATGCCATCGAGTATTTCAAAACACAAATTATTTCAGGAAAAAAGTTGAAAACTAATTAATTAAAAGAAATGTTAATTACATACAAAAAAAACCTCAAAACTAAGAAAAACTTTAAATGAGTTAAACCTCTAAAAGAAGAGAATCTAATTATTACCGCAAATATATTATTTATGTTCACTTTTTTTTTGGCAAAAGTCTGTAAGCTATTCATCAGAGCGGATGACATAAGAGTTTTGCTCAATTAATTTCATTAACAGTTAAAACTGTTAAAGGATTTTGGAAAAAGTAAGGGATTTTGACTCACTCTTTGGTTCGATGTATTTGACAATAGTTGTGAAGTATGTGCTCCCAATTGAGGTGATTGTTGTGATGAGTGATGAAGTGTCAGATTTGAATGACTGCTAAGTAATTCATTGACAGTATTATTGAATGATATACTCTTCTGTTGAGATCCGTTTTGATTGTTAACCGCAAAGATTGGCGACTGATTAGCGGAAAACGATGGCGTATCGGGAATTCGGTAAAGACTACCCTTTGGAGTACTAGTAATCAGTCTCTCCGGATTTGGGTAATTGGATTGACCCGTTTGACTCACTGGAGTCAATTCATTGTAAACAATTGGTGTTTGTATTACAGGAGTATAATTGGTTTGATATATATTGTCTTTATGAGTGGTTATCATTTGAGGAACAGCTGTTCCGCATAAAAACATATCTTCTTCTTCTTTTAATAACTTCTCCAAAAGTTTTTGTTTTTCTTTTTGAAACTTTTGCCACAAATCCGGAGTATTTTGGCTTTGATTTAGATCTTTGGCACTTATTGTAGTTATATTATGGCTTTTAGGAAAGGATTGGTTTTGAGGCGAATTCATGGCTTCATTGAGTAATTTTGATTCTTCATTAGAAACTGTGGAAACTGGAGATGGCTTTTCCGATATTGGAGGCAATCGTTGAAAACAACTGGAACTAAACACTTCTCCCTCTTCAAAAAGTCTGTCCACTGAAGTCTGACCACTCTTTTTACTGCTATTATTAAAGTTATTACCGTTACTTTCATTACCATTACTTGTGTTCAGATGAAAACCAGTGGCGGCAAAAGAGGACCGACTCATTGCTGTCATATCATTGATTGAGAAATTCATTACACTTTTGGTGAGTCCGTCGACTAAACCCGGTGTTAAAGATTTAGACATAAAATCAGAGGCCTTTCTTCTGGTGAAAGGAGTGGCGGAATGTGGGAATACTTTTGGTTTAATAGGAGTGACTAACATTAGTTCAGACCACGAGGCCATCAGCGATGGTTTTTCCAATTGTTCCACTTCTACATTAAGAGTCTTCTGTTCGAATGGATGAGAAAATACATCTAATGGTATGGATTGAAGCCATGACAATAAACTCAGATCAGAATTGTTAAAACCTGTTCCCTCTAATAGATTTGAATATTTCATTTGAGCTGTTTTTATGGTCGCAACAGAAGTGGCCTTTTGTTGACAATATTCAACGCATGACTCGTAAAGAATACCTTTAATCATGAGTTGCATTAAACGATCGCCTTTTGCTTTCTTTGTCAAAGAATTGAATGATTTCTTGTCGACCGGCAAATACTTCTCAATGAGTGGAAGAATGGCTTTAAAGCAACTGATCCGCCAATTGCTTGGATTCCAATTTTTGTATTCTTTCTGTTCCGACAAATTAGGAATTGTTAACAATAAACACAATTCGTTGTAATCGTCTTTATTGGGACACAATTGTTCCAAATGGTTGAGACAATCGACCACATCATTGACAGCAATTTCCACGTTATGTATGGGTCCGGCCTCTGATCTGATGCACAACAACTCAATATATTTGTGTTTATTTACTAAATATTTCAATTGTTTTTTGTCGAACGACTCAATTGATTCCAAGGGTTGTATAAACTGGAGGACATCATCCCATTGTCCGTCGAGTATTAGTTGTCTCAAAAATATGAGGTCATCACTGAATATACCATTTATTAGACCCGTTTCTCTCTCAACACTTAATTGACTGATACAGAGGTCACGATTTGACAGAAACTCCAGAATCAGTCGAATCACATCTTCTTCTCTAATATTGAAATGTGATGACTGACTGTTTGACATCTTTTGGCATTTAATTGATTATAATTAGTGTATAATAAATAAATTATAATTTAAAAGAAATAAAATCACAGATTTATATCATTAATTCATTTGTATTTCATTGGCGTTCGTTCACTTCAGAAGCAGACAGTCTTTGAACTGAAAACATAACAAATGCTGTTCACAAATAACAGAACAGTGTTTTACAATTTTTAGATCCCCTTTTTTTTACTAAAAATAAAAATATTGTAGAATAAACTTTGAAACGAGTTTTGCTTTACTTCTATCTTCAGAAAAGTTCAAATTTTTCATTGAAATCATTTTGAATTTGAATACATTGAGAGCCGGTTTTCTAAACTTCAAAGGGCTTTAAATGTCAAATATGTTATATAACATATCGTCTCATTGTTTCTCTTTGTTTCACTCAAAAAACAATTTATTTTAAAATTCATGTCTTGAGTTTGACTTCAATTGAATTAAGAAAAATTCATTTTTTAACGAATTTAATTCACATCTCTTTTTAGGAGTAAATTCTCTCCGATAATAACCCAATGAATGAAATATTTTATTATAAAACTATTGAACAAATATTTAATTATAGTTTATAAAATGGTTTTCTATTATTATACAAATCTTTATTTTTCAATTAACAAATAAAATTCGATTTAATTAAAAATTTAATTAAATTAATTACACCTTTAAAGCAATAATCATTTTGTCGATAAACTTTTATAACTTATATGCGAACCAAAATTGATAAGAAAAACGAGTTTTCGAGTAAATCTTTTTAATTTAAAATTCATAAATATTTTCATTTCTCGAGAGTTTAGAATAAATTCCAAAGTTTTCAAAATAAAACTTTTTATATCTCCTCAAAGGTTTACGTAATGTATATTAATTGAAAAGTTGTCGCTTTTTTTCATTTTTTAAATCCAATTATTTTCAAATCATATAAAACTCATCGCTTGAAACCAAATATAAGAAATGTGTTCAAATAATTCTAATATCTATGTCTACAACACTTATTAATTCAAAGTATGAGCCAATTATAAACCTGAAACAAATTGACCATCACTCAATTATCAATCAAAAAAGTAAGACAGAAAATATTCGTTTTTAATAAAGAAGTTAAATATAAATAAAAATATGAAATTCGTCTGACACTCGAATTGAAAGAATATTAGAGACTAACAGTTATTTCAAGGATTGATTTGTTTATGAAAAAAAGTAATAATAATTTATAATATTATGTAATCTTTGATAAAAGAAATATCATTAGAAGGGCTTATCATTAGGAGTATCACCAATTGTATAGT
The DNA here is from genome assembly GCA_034695785.1 of Galumna obvia. Classification (NCBI taxonomy): domain Eukaryota; kingdom Metazoa; phylum Arthropoda; class Arachnida; order Sarcoptiformes; family Galumnidae; genus Galumna; species Galumna obvia. The sequence continues at coordinate 36,734 of JAQFZM010000077.1, forward strand.
GAGAGGACAGGAGTGGAGCCAACAATTCTAAACTTAATGAATGAGTGGTTGTCTAACAAAATATGTTTTGAGGTAATAGTGAGTCACAAGTTTTGACTTCTGAGAAGTGTTATCTCAGAAAACATGACACATAAACCAAAACATTTATGGCTCTCTACTACTATAACTGAAAAAAGATTCGCCAAATATATAATAAACATAATATAACATAATTTGGTCTCTTATTTGAATAAACCTTTTATTACATTTAAAGATTTTTATTTAGAATTACAAGTTTTTCGTCAAAATTATCGATTCTATAAATATAAAACATTAATACAAGTGATTCGCTAAAAGATTTTGATAGCAATTACAGTATTAAAAGCGAAATTAAATACAAAAATGTCAAATTGTATCGAGCTAGCTTTTACTTACTGTTTAGACAAGCTCAAACACAAGGGAGAGACTACCTTTAATGGCAATTATAGCAAAACTAAATTTACTTTTTGTAATAAGAAATATGTAATAATAATACAATTAATGAAGTATTTAAGCAGATATTAGTTGAGTCTCAATTTATTTATCAAATGCAAGAGAAAAAAGTGCTCAAAAGTTCAATGACTGAGCGTTTAATCATTATATCAGAGGAGAGAAAATTATTTTGAATTAATTTCACTTTTTTCGTGTAATTTCACTTTAGATCTGAATCTTTTGTAATAAATATGTTATGCTTTGAAACAGAGCTCAGAGCCTGAAATTGAATACTTTGGGATAGTTTTGTCAAATGTTATGTAAAATGTGACCAAATATTATAATATTAATATATGAGTAATAATTCATTTGTAGCACAATTAAAATCGAGTAATAAGTAATACAATCAACAGCCGGTCTCTCAATATATGTATAAAAAACGATAATTAAAAAATCATAAAATTGTTTCATTAAAATGAATTCATTAAAAAAAATTAGTCCCAAAAATGAGTGATTAAAAAATAAAAGGAGAAAATCGTTCAAAACTTTTGGTCATTTGATGGGCTGTTGACAGCTATGAGAATATAAATGAAATTAATTATCGATTAACTATTAGCACAAAATTATTCTTTTTTCTCAGACTCTTCGGCTTTAGGCGCGTCTTTGGTTTCTGTTGACGATTCGTTAGGTTTGGCGGCCTCTTCTGTTTTAGCTGCCTCCTCTTCTGCCGAACTCTTTTCTTGAGCCTCTTTTTCTGCCCTTTCCTTCTCTTCTTTTTCCTTTTCGCGTTTCTCTTTATCTGCCCTTTCCTTCTCTTCCTTCTCTTTTTCGCGTTTCTCCTTTTCGGCCTTTTCTTTCTCTTCCTTTTCCTTCTTTTTACGTTCCTTTTCCTCCTTGTCCTTTTTCTTCTTTTCATCTTTCTCCTTTTTCTTGTCTTCTTTCTTTTTTCTCTCCTCCTCTTTCTTTTGTTCTTCTTTTTTGATTTCTTCTTCCTTTTCTGGTGACAATTCCTTTTTGGGTAAATGTGTGTTCAGTTCGAGAGATGAGCAAATTTGATCCCAATCAGTCCAGTGCTTTGATTTGATCCGATCGACTAAAGCCACCAGATTTGGAGTCTCGGTTTCCATCCATTCCTTCATTCCAGCGAATGGTATGTATAGGAATTGAGTCAAATGAGCGAAAGAAACGCAGTCCAACAAATGAGGTTCTTTGCCGAAGAAGTATTCCTTGTCAGCCAAATATTCGCTGAGGGCTTTGAGGTCACTCTTTCCAAAATCGTATATTTCTTCAGTTGAGTGTCGACCTAATCCGTGACCGATGGCCTGCTTTACATTCTTTTTGAATCCTATTTTGAAAATAATATTAAGCAAAGCGTTCGGCAGTTTTGAGTTAAGAGTGCGCTTAATGTCGAGTTGAGCCGAATCCAAGAATTCTTGTGGGTTATTATATCTCCACCAGCGAACCACCCAACTCGTGTGATTGTTGAGCATTGACTCAAATGCGTGACTCACGTTCTTCTGTTCTTCAGTTAGTCCTTCATCGAGATCTTTGTCAAATTGTTTGGACAGTTCCCGAATTATTATATCTGAATCTGCGATCTCTTTGCCGTTAATCTCAATGAAAGGCAACTGACCCTTCTTTGACTTATATTTCATTTTGTGGTCCACATTCTCGTATTGAATGCCATTCATTCGGAGCCAATTCTCTACTTTAAGACAGAAGGGAGAGGCCGAAGGAATTGTCGGACATCGAGAGAACTGATACAAATAGACCACATCCTTCTCATAATCCACTTTATGGATTTGAGGTTTGGGTGGGGTCTCCTTCTTAGGACTGGCCGTCTCTGCATTAGACTGTTGTTCGGTTTGTTGTTCAGCAGTTGTCTCGTTGTCTGAATTGGGAGACACCGGTTCCTGAGTCTCCGTTTTGTTAGTGGTCTGATCGACATTTGCTGCACCCGTTTCGGTAGTTGAAGTCATTTTAGTTCTGTTGAGACACAACTCAATTAACTCATCAAAAATGTTTCAAAGGTTTAATGGCTTTACTCTAAGACTTTTAATGACTAAATTAAACTCAATTTACTAAAAACGACCGAAAAATTTATACAACTTTTGTTTAAACTATTAATTAAATCGAAGACAAAATAATTAAATCATTTACCGATCGATGGATGAGTTGACAACTGATTTGAGTTACCGTCGATTGCAATGAAGAGTTATTTAAGAAGTGCTGTAATGAATGGTTTGAATGCAAAGCAGTGTTTGGTATGAAATGGCGACACAACTCACACAACACTAGACGTTGAGTCAAACACCGAATATATTGATATATACTGTAGTTATCGTTGAGCCCAAAACCAGAGATTGTGCTCACACTTTGGCTAAACTCTGAGGGATGTATACAACCAGAGACTCAATGCTATAGCAAATGATGAGACCGGAGTATAACACCAAATGACTCAAATGCAAACTCTATGCACAGTATATGTGTATAAGTTGTGGCACTACTCACAACTCACAACTATTCACAACTACTGCAACAGACTAACGACCAAAAGATATGTTTCAAAGCTATTCCACAAAACGTGTATTTCTATCGAAAGCCTGCAATGCATTCAAAAAAGAGTAGTTTTGAGTAGCGCTGCCTCAGTGCCACTCCCGACACAACAATGCAGTAAAGTCACCGTTCAAGCAATTGATTGGCTCTCGTCTATGCTCTGCCTGTTCTATCACTGTGTCTGTGTCTGTGTCTGTGCCTCTGCTCTGTCTGTGCTGTATATGTGCTGTATATGTGCTGTATTGCTGTCAAACAATATTAATTTTGGCGCAATCCTACGGTGACCCCATCTCCACCTCACGTTTGATTTAATCCCTAAACCAATACTCAATTCTGGTTATGAGTAAACCTCTGCTTTATCTGTGCTAACTGTACTAACTGTGCAAACTGTGCAAACTGTTCTAGCTCATTTTTAAAATAGGTCTTTAAAGTGGTCTTTAAAGGTCTCTAAAGTCTAAACTAATTTTATTCGTGAGAATACTTTTTGAGCCCTCAGTTGACAAATACATGTGATTTCACTAATTCTTATGTCAATAGTTTACAAATAATTGTTATTTTTGAGTCAATTATAAAACACATAAAAATATTTACTTTTAATTATTGCCTTAAATGACTTATTATTTGAATAAATATATAATAATCTATTAATAAATAAAAGAAATATTTCACTAAAAGTTGTTTATACTTTAAATTTGGAAAAAAATAGTCATTTTTGTTAACTTATCTAATCTTAGAAAAGGAAATATTCTAAATACAGACACAATTTGTTTAAGAAAATATTTCTGCAGAATCTCAAACACTAAATATAAAAGATAGGGATTACCTCTGCTATGATCTACACAACACTATAGACATGACAAGACATTACGAGACACTTGTGTTTACATGAAATGCATTTCACATTTAAATTTAAATTTGAAATCAAAGAATATGTTATACTTTGACCACAAGTTTTAAGAATTAACTCAAATTTTAACCATTGGTTTAAACATAAAATAAGATGAAAAAATATGGAACAATTATTTGTCTAGGTCAGTTTTGAACCCCATAATTCAAAATTGAATGTTTCTTTGAAATAGAATTTTAATGAAAATAAATATAATTATCCATTGAATTGAATTAGAAATGCTATTAATAAAAAATAGAACAAGCACACATTTTCAACTCCTAAGACCAAAACAGTCCATTTTGAGGAAAACCAAACTTTTATCAAAAATAAACTTGCATATTCCCAGAAAAAGCTCAAAAATTTCTGTTCAAATCATTGTAAAGTTTAAGAGCTTTCATTTGATGCCGACATTTATTGCGAGTTTCTATTGGGAACATGCTCAATAGAACATGCTCAATTCTGTTATTGAAAAGTTTTGTTGTTTTTTGGTCAGAATATTAGTTTTTAGAATACTATTTCCTTAATATTTAGAGATCAAATTCAATTTAAAACAATCTAGCAGAATATTTTGGAATTTGTTAAATACCTCTTTAAGTTTTCATAATATTTACATTGAATGTAAATTCTTAAGTTTTAGAATTAAACCTAGAATTAGATCTAGAGCGAAAATGTTTAGCTTATTAAATAATTGTTATATATCATGATATTAATGATAAAAATATTGCTATTATTGTTGTTATTGTTATTTTAACGATATACTATGTGAGTCACAATTAACCGAATACTTGCAAAGGCAAAGCAATGTTTTTTCTATGGGAGTATCCCTTAGATACAGTTTAGAGCAGTTAATAAATCAATAGCTTTATTTTTAAATTAAATGTTCAAAATGTTGTCAATTAATTATTAAGCAAAATTCCATGACTGGAATCTTATCACTTTTTAATCTTTAATATCGGATTAAAATAATAGTATTTTTGTTCGGTTAATTGTGACTCATACTGTATATTATGATAAATGACTCATAGATTTTTTTAAATCATTTTTATTTAATTGAATTAATATCAATTGCAAAGTACGACATCCTCTTTAACATAAGAATAAAATGTCTACAATTTTCGTTTCAAATGATTTCATGACATGACTATAGGATTAATCATTTTATATGACTTTAGATTCAATTTATTTGTTGGAACTGTTGAGAAGATTTCCGATTCAATCAGTTTTTTATTATTAGTTAAGAAAAGTTGGATTTTGTGGAGAATTGCTTTTTTGAATAGTTTGCAGAGCTTTCAAAAAATAGTTATATAAAGTTAGGGTCAGATCTGTCACGAAAACTATTATTCAGTTGTTGTCTTTTACTTGTTTTGGTGATTATCTGTGCACTCATTCAATCAAATTTCGCAAAAATACAAATTTTAAATCCAAAATAACAAAAGGAATAAAATGAATAAATAAATAAAAATAAATACATTTTCACACTTCCATCACAATTGACATCAAATACTCTTTGAATTATATGTTGGGTTTTAACAACAAAAAAACATCAAAAATAATTTATTTTCTAATACAGACATGTTCAAGGTACTAATATTACCATGATAAATTGATCTTTTCTCAAAACACCAATAAATTTTTTATAATCTTAAAACAAAATTTTATTTATTTTATTATTATTTATTCTTGGTCAAAATAAAAACTATTAACACTGAATTACTTTTTGTTTGATATACTTTATGTCCGTTTCTAGTCTTGACTGTATTTATAATAAAGCATTTCATTCATTGATCTCAAGAAATATCATTCATTATTCGATTCAATTACGAAAAACTCAAATTATTACTCAAACAATAAAAACGATTCCGTATTTCTTTTGAATCATTTATTTAAAGTAATTTTTTTAAAGCAATAAAAAACCATTTCAACAGAAGTGCTGTATTTGTGCTGTCGATTATCCTTCGCATTATAGGAATACCTAATTCTGCGCTCAATAACACATTCATGGATTACAACATTGGTTGTAGTTATTTTAAAGTTTATACAGACTATCAAGGCATTTTGAGCACGCTAAATATTACTTGATTCAAGATTTTAATAAAACTCTTGTCTTAATTAATGATAATATATTATATCTAATTTTGTTTAACAACTGTTCCCTAATTTTTTTATTTTTCAATTATCATTAGTCAAGGATTATATGAAATGCATTTATGGATTAACTGTCGCTTCTTTTTTTCTGAAATAATTTGCAAATTTCAGAATCAAATAAATGATTCATTCTATCGATTAACAAGAATTGTATACAAATAGATAATTAAAGACAGAGAATGTCATTCATATCATGAGATCATTTATTTATCACTTATTCTGAGTTAATATTTATTGAATGATTAAAAATATCGATCAAATAACCTGAAACAGTTATTTGGCTTTAATATCATATCAACTATAAGATAAGAGTTACTGTTTATCCACATTTTCCTCTCTTTTCAATGAGAGGTTAACATCAAAATCACAATTTATTAGTTGCTCTCTCTCTCTCTCTCTCTCTCTCTCTCTCTCTCTCTCTCTCTCTCTCTCTCTCTCTCTCTCCACACGCTTTAAAAAGTATGCAATTATATTTAATTTATATTTTAATTTATATAATGTTTTTCAATTAAACTCAATTATAAATTATTTCTTTTATATTTAAAAAATTAGTAAATATTTTGTTTGGAAATAGTTTTGCGATTAACAAATAAATACATTGTGTATATAGGAATCAATGGAAGGAATCGATGGCTTTATTTAAAAAATTTTTAAAATTTAATGAGGAATTTAGAGGATAGGCTGTACTGCAAATAAGCCAATTAAACATAATTTTAAAGTTTAATGAAATACCAAAACATTGTTTTGATAAATGTATTAAATATTTAATAAAATATCCGTCACTTAAAAAAATTGGACGAAAAATCAAACATTTTGACTGTAATTTCATTGATTTCTCTGTTTATATTTCATTGAATTTCAATTAAGTTTGGATTATAATTCAAAAATAGATAAAAGAAATTAATGACGATTTTAACGAGTCGTTAACAAAATGTTTTTCATTGAACATTCTTGGCATTGATTACTTGTTGAAATCATTTTGTTTTCGAGTACTTTCATCCAAATGTATATATAAATGAAATAATATGTAAATTCCATATCAAATACTGGATCGGATGGTATTTCCCTTTCAGTTTATTTGAGTCATTGACGGAAGCATTCGATTCTGTTTCCTCTCATTTATTATCTTCTTGTAAATGACTGATGAGATCACATCTTCTGAATAAATAGATAATAATTTATTGAATTCCAATTATCAATATATTTGACCCTTCGTTTGACTTTTTGTTTATTTTACTGTAAATTATAATTTCATAAAAATTCAAACAAATTTTTAGATTTAATTTTTTGGCACTTATTTACTATTAATTACTCAAATATATCAAAGGATTTATTCATTTAATGAAATATTTTTAGTGTCGAAGTCATGGTTTGTTTACCCCTTTTATTGGGTTTCCTTAACATAATTCTAATTTTGTTATTTTCAAAACTTGTCGGATAGTTTCAATTTGCAATACCAGCAGATTATTACCAGAATTACTATTATATTAAAGAATTCAAACATAAAAATGACTCAAATTATTAACGGATTATTATTTAGAAATTCATTGCATTTGTCGGAAGTGAATATAATTCTATAGAAATGATAACATTTTCTATTTATGTCTCGTATTTTTGCTTTTTTTAAACACTTTCTTTGAATAAACTTTTATTTCGATTTAAAGACTAGACTTCAGTTAATCAAAAAACATAATTTTTGATAAAATAAGTTTATTGATTCAAATAATTTACCTAATTTAGCTAGATTAAATAAATTCACTAATTTGATTTTTTACATATCAAACATATTAATGGAAAAATTATTAGTAATAGAATTGAGTCATTGTTTGGTAATGGTTTTGAAATGAGTCAAAATGTGTCAAAATTTAATAAAACTATAAATTAGAGAACAATTGTTTATAAAAAGGTGAGATAATATTTGAGTATTCATTGATTCCATTAAATTTACTGGAAATAGGAATGAATGATATGTCAAACTTTATTCACAGACTCATAATAATTGCCATTTGATTGATAGCTGTTTATTTTGATACCATTTAGTTATGGGTTTAGTTATGAACACATTTAAGGTTTTTAACTGAACTCAAAAAGAATAAGTTTCATCCATGACATTCCTTATGAGATTTCACACGAAATTCCATAGTTTTAACAACCTATGACACAATAGTAGCAAGATCAATCATTAAGAATAATCCATAAACTATAAGTTCAAATTACAAATAGAGTTCCAGAAAACTCAGTTTACATCTATTCATGTATTTCTTAAAGACTACAATCATTTTATAATTAGACTTATTTGAGAGCAGTTCTAAAATTATTTTAATTTTGATTCCAATTATTAGAAATAAATTTTAGTTTTTATTAAAACAAATTTTATAATAAAGTTATGTTTAGATCTTTTCTATTTTTGTCTATACTTTTATATAATTGCATTGAAGGTAATTCTTTCCCTTTTTTTCACTAATTTAAAGTTAAACAATTTGTAGTTCATAACGTCTGTCCCTCAAATTTTTTTGATTGTGGAAATGAGCGCTGTATTGCACATTACTGGACCTGTGATGGAGAAGACGATTGCGGCAATTGGGCCGATGAACACATGTGTAACGAAGCAGAGACTGACGAGACAACACCCACCGCTCTAAAGATGTGTCCGTCTAATCATCTGAGTTGTAACGACACTCATAATAATTGTGTTCCAAACAAATGGGTTTGCGATGGAATGAAAGATTGCGAAAATGGCGCCGACGAAGACAAATGCAAAAAAGAAACCGTCGATTGCATCGGCTTTTTATGTCATAACTTCGAATGTATTCCAAAGCGTTGGAAATGTGACGACATTCCCGACTGCGACGACGCCTCCGATGAATTTAATTGTAGTGAACCTAAAAACAAGAACTGCGACAAAGAACACGGCTTTTATCAGTGTATGACCGGGGAGTGTATCTCACACTTCAAAGTCTGTGATAATTCGAAAGACTGTCCTCAGGGGGACGACGAAGGAATTGAATGCAAATCGAATGGATGTCATTCTATGAATTGTTCCCAATTATGTTTTATCTCTCCAGAAGGCCCTCAATGTTATTGTAGAGACGGGTATGAGATAGATATGAAAGACAACACTACCTGTAGAGACAAAGACGAGTGTCAATTCAATAGAGTTAATGGTTATTGCAGTCAAATTTGTAATAATTTAGACGGAAGTTATAAATGTGAGTGTTTTGATGACTACAAATTGGTTAACAACAAAAGTTGTGTCGTCAAAGAAGGAGAACCTATTCTACTCTTTGCAAACAGTGAAGGCATTCGTGGAATTTGGCTCAAAAGTCAATTATATTTTCCTGTTTACCACTCATTGACTCAAACCGTTGGACTCGACTTTTTGGGAAGAGATCAGAGAGTCTTTTGGGTTGATTTGGATGAATCACATTCTGGTGTCTATTCTGTTGGTCTGACAGGAGATGACTTCCAACCAATTGTGACGAATGGACTCAAGACTCCGGAAGACATTGCAATTGATTGGATCGGAGATAACTTTTATGTAACGGACGGCGGACTCAATCGAATAGTAGTTTGTCGTATAACAGGAGACATGTGTTCGTCTTCACTATTCGGTGAAGTAGACTTACCTCGAGCAATTGTTGTCGACCCTATTCGCGGTTATATTTATTGGACCGAATGGGGAAAAAAGCCTGGAATTTACAGCGCTGGGATGGATGGCTCTAATAAGACTCATATGGTTAAGAATGAGGTGGTCTGGCCCAATGGTCTGTCACTCGACTCTGTCACACAACGTTTGTATTGGTCTGAAGCAAAAGAAGGAAAACTAGAATTTTTTGATTTAATAACAAATAATCGAAGGGCTGTTCTCAACGATAAAGTCTTTCATCCCTTTTCTTTAGATGTATTCGAGGAACATATGTATTGGAGTGACTGGGTCACTTACTCTATCGAAATGAGTCATAAGTTTTCAGGTCATAACCGGACGACTCTGATTAAAGAAATGAGTGAACATATTATGGGTGTTCACGTCTACCATCCTTTGAAACAGAAGTCATCGTATAATCCCTGTTGGTATCACTCGTGTTCTCATTTGTGTGTTTTGGCCCCAAATCGTCAATTTTCATGCGTATGTCCCGACCATTTGACTCTCGACAAAGACAATAAGACATGTATATCGAAACCCGACACTCCCTTTTTATTGGTTGGAGTAAATGAGCAAGTACAAATGCTTTATTCTGAAGCAATTGGTAACGATGTGATGATAGAAATGAATGTCCCAAAAGGTCTTCATATCGGAGATATTGCTTACAATTGGAAATCGAAAACACTTTTTATATATGAAAACAGAAAACGAGAGATCGGTTCCATTGGATTCGACACTTCTGTCAATCATTTTTGGAATCCTTTAATAAAACAATTAGTTCGAGTCGAAGGACTAACTTATGACTTTCATACGAACCAAATCTATTGGTTAGAAACTAATGAAGCAATTCTTGAAGTGTCGACAACAGATGGAAAGTCACGCGCTCTACTCCTTAAACTTTCTGATACACCAATAGATTTGGCGCTTTTGCCTGAAGACCGCCGATTGTATATTGCAGTGATTGGAACTAATCCTCACATAATTGAAGCCGATATGGACGGACAAAATGCTAAGACTTTGGTTTCATCGAAAAATGGTTTTGCAGTCTCTCTCGCAATCGATAGACTTCACAAAAGACTGTTTTGGGCCGACGCTAAGAATGGTTTAATTGAATGGATTGATTTGTTTGTTCCTAAACACTCATCTCGAAAAGGTGTCGTCAAACGAAATTTAGGACACGTCATGTCCATTGCTGTTCACAATAATACTTTATTCTATACGGATATGGACTCTGATTATCTCTATCATGAAACTATTCAAATGAAAGAACCAAGACACTCTAAAATTATGATTAAAGTAAAACACGAGACTAAGATAGAGAAGAAGCTGTTGATGGTAATCCCTTTTAATGAATCTCATGGTCCATGTGCCATTGACAAGGGTGGATGCTCTCATTTATGTCTTTTGGGAAGATTTGGTGCCGTTTGTAAGTGTCCTTTTGGTTATGAGTTGCAAAAAAGTAATGGTATGACCTGTGAAAAGACCATTCAAGTGACTGACAATAACATTTGCACCGATTGCGTGACTTCCGGTCACAAGTCTGGAGATATTGGTTTCATTGGTTTTGAAACGAGTGAAGAGGAGGACTTGAATTGGTTTGTTGTCAATGAGGACGAAGAGGCGGATGTCTTGTTCTCTCGCTATGACAGTAAACATAGTAATAATGAATCACATAATGAGAATCAGAATAATAGCGATTCACATCCCATGACTACATATACAGAAGTAACCACACATTCTGTAACCACCAATAAATCCAATGAAAGAAAATCGAAAATCGGACCAAAAAAAAGTGAAGTCATTCCCACAACACAAGACTTAACAGATTTTGTAAAACAAAGAGTTTTTGAGCCAACTTTTGAAACAGAATCTGAAATTGAATCTAAAGTTCTTCGATCTAACTCTGAGACGGAACCAAAAAGTGGAAAACAGTGGTTGACTGTCTTCGTTGCATTTGTTATTGTCTTAATTATTGTTTTATTGATATCTATAATGATTAGAAGAGACGACTTAACGATTAGGTATCGAATAATTTGTATTAATTGAGATTAAATTCTATTTCATTTATAGAGAGGTTCGTAATGTCATATACAATAGAGGGGACCAATTGAGAGAAGCCATTGTTAGATTCCGGAGGAATAGAAGACATTTCGATGAGGAGGAACCACTTAATGCAGAAATAGATAGTCTTCACGAAGAAAAGTATTAATAATTTAATTGTAATATAGTTTTTAGTGATTTTATTATTTTATAAGTTTTGTGTTTAATTCATAACAAGTATTTAATAAATTAATTTAAAGTTTTATTCATTCTTTTTATTTCAATAATGTCTGGCAATGAAGTGTTTGTTTATTGCTGGATAACATTTCTCTGAAATTGAAGTTTACAATTCTTTTCAATTAAATTGAAAATTGCTTTTGACTTAAATGTCTGAAAATATAATAGATTTTAGACGCAATCAAATAGTTTTAAAATTGAAATGAATTTAACATTTGAAAAGTATTACTTCTTGTGCTCACTATTTGGAAGTCTTATATTATGTTATGTCAGATGAAAACCAATTTTTGGTCTACATTTGTTGACAATTACCTTGATTGTTTATAAACAATATGTTATTAAATGTTTAATATATATCCAATACATAATATTTTTTGGATAAAATGATATTTTTTCGGATATATGTATAACATTTGACAATATATTTGGCTTTAAGTGCATTCATATTATAGTAAAATTGATTTATATTTTGTTTTATTTAATCTCTGAATATATGTTTGACACTTCAATATTGGGGTTTTGAGTATTGAGTGAATCAAATTTAATTGACTTTATATTTGGTTAATATACAATAGTTTACATTTAGTGTTAATGAAAGAAATTAATGTTAATTTAGTTATACGTTTAGTGTTATTTTATGTTAAGTAGTCTGAGGACTGACTTTCAATTGTGGGTATTAATGTCCAGAGTTTTAAATGTGTAATAAAATGTGAAAATGTAATCGTTATTATTGAGAATTTGTTATATAAAGGAGAAGATTATATATAAGGCAGGTATCACATCATCACTGGTCAAATTCATATGAAATCAAAGCTCGTATTAAGAGTTTGATTGAAAAAAAAATTTGGATTTTGTCCACAAGTCATGTACTCTAATATTGAGTTCTTTTGATAAAATAAACTCAATTGAGTCAAATGACAGCCAATATATGACAGTTTAACAAAAAAAAGTTGTTAAATAGAAACCACATATGACTCGACTCTGATTCCAAAATAAGATGAATTATATAATCTTTCAAATTAAGAGAAATGTTAGTGAAAAACACACACAAAAGCTTTTAAAGTAACTTTCATTAATAATTACGACTATTATTCCTCTAATGGAATGGCTTTAACTTTCACTCTATTTATTCAATGAATGAATAATTGATTGAAGAAAAAATGCAATTTTCAGGAAATAAATTTGGCTTAAATCTGAGATGTCCAAGAGCTGATTAAGTTACAAATTTATAAAATTTAATGAATTTTATTATATTTAAATAAGTTATAAACGAATCATTTCATTTTAAATTTAGTTATAAAACTTTAATTAATTAAATGATTTTAATTTATAAACATATTGAGAAAGAAATAATATGAGCTAGATAAAAATTGTATTAGTATTTAAAGTTTCTTTAAATGATTGTACCTTGTAACTTAGACACTCTTATAAAACAATATTTATCCATTTTACATTATCATAAATAACGCCCTTGATCATCTCATTTTTTAGCCATTATTTTAATGCTTTTTACATTATTTTTGAGTTTTACATCAATAGTGAACTGATTCGGATTATATGTAATTGTTTTGGAAAATTTCAATTAATATATGACTGAACCAATAAATTATTACTAAAGTAATGGTAAAATATGTTTACACACTATCTCTGTTCAAATGTAAGTGAATTTATCTTTTTGTCAAACATTTTCATTAGAAATAAACATTAAAAGATAAATCAACGATAAATCTATTCGAGTCAACATTTAAATGCAAATTTATTTTCTTTCAAACTGATCACTGATGACCTCTGGCTATGCTCTCAACCCTTTTGATCATTTCTAATGAATTTAGAAAATGATTGTAAAATTGGTTTTAACTGTTGTTTATATATTTTAGCAGTACTTACATACAAAGTGTCAAATTCTTCCACAAATCCTATTGTTTCGCTTCATTTTTGCTGAAATAAGTGAAAAGATTTTATCTTTTATGTCAAAAGTAATTTTCTTCTATAAGTTCCTAAGAAAAGGATGGCTTATCCTCTCGTTGGCCATCAGTGAATTTTATAAATAAGTAAATAAGTAAGTTCAATTTAATCTCTAGTATTGCTTATCACTGATTTTGCATATTCAGTGCAAAAAACTATTATTACAGTCAATTCTCAATATAAACTGATTGTATTTTTAAACCATAGATTTTCTCTGTTCTTAAGATTATTCTATTTTAAACTTATTTTATATAAAATTTTTTGTATAATCAATGATCAAAATAATTGATGATTTAGAAGACAAAAAAGTCAAGTATTTCATTGAATTTAACTCCATTTCAAATGTCAATTAATATAAAACAATTGCTTTTATATAGTTCTTTGAATTAACAATTAAATTAGAGGCAGATTTAGAAGAAATAATGTAAAATCGTTTAATTCATTCAAAACATATTTCAATAAACACTTTAATTTCTTAATTTAAATGATGTTATACAAATCATTGGCTTATATTGAGAATTGGCTGTATTTTTATATAAGTCGTGTAACAATAGTCACAAAATGTGCAAAAAGTGCAGTTTTGTTGGAATTTTCATATTTCTATTTGAGTTAATATCTTTTTTGCTTTTATTTACAAAATCTTCGTTTTATTAAATCAAATACATATTTAGTATGAGATTATAAGAGAGAGTTATGTCAACCAATTATGAAAAAGCGGTGCAATTATATGATTATCGATTATTTGAGTGAAAGTGAGACTAAATTTGCAATAAATCGATTGTAGAGAAGAGTGTTTTCTGTCGCAAATCTGTTGAAGTTCTTTAATAGAAGTTTTTAGTTAATGTGAATATTAATGACAAATAAACTGAATTTTATGTCTCACATAAGTATTACTTATGGTATGATTCATATGAGAAGGAAATACATTGATTGCTGATAAAGAAAGGATGAGCACTAATATCAGTATAAACAAATGATTTGTGAATAATAAGCAAAAAATATTATTTACTGATATATAAGTAGTTAAAGCGTAAGACATATCGATTATTTCAGACTTCGATCCATACATCCATAGCTATGGCGCGTAAAGAGACAGTGCCTGAACTATCTTCGGGTCTTGCTTTGAGCCTTCTTTAAACTCTTCCAAAGTCAGTTTGTTGTCTTGATTCTGGCGAGAGAGAGAGCGAGAGAGAGAGAGCGAGAGAGAGAGAGAGAGAGAGAGAGAGAGAGAGAAAAAAATATTATTATATATAGACATAAGGCTATGATATATGAATCTATATTTTGTAGAGAAAAGTTGTGATCGAAATATCAGTTTTATATAACAAATTCAAATCTAAAATCCAATTTCAAATCATAAATTGAAAAATAAGATGAAAACTCTTTATTGAATTTGAATAAACAAAAACTTATGAATCAAATTATAAGTTCTGATATTCAAAATATTTTTGAATCTAAATTTTAAATTTTAAAAATACACTCACTTTTCAATATTATTGAAGAATAAGTCTTTTGGATTAAATAAAACATTTCGGTTAAAATGGTTTAAAGTGATCTAGTTCATTTGATATTTTAAGAGATATTTTCCAAATAACAAACGACTTAATGTTTAGAGTATAGAATAGGTTCCTCACGAATGAACAAAAATGAACTTAAGTGGAGAAAAATACTCATCAAATTGAACGCTCGGTTCTGATTATCTATTAAATATGTATTCGTCACGCAATGGAACAGTCTATGGATGGCTATGAATGTGTCATAAATTGCATCGACTTATGTCAATGAGCTATAAATGGCCGATACTTTTATTCTTGTGCTCAAACTTAGCCTTTTGACAAATAACTGATTTGAGTTCAACCGATTCGATCACTATTCATATAAACTTTATAACTTATAACTAATCCTTTCGATTGCTGTCAATAAATTAATTGTCTTCACAATAGTCTTCCTTTTTCTTCAAATAAAAGAATTGAATATATTTTGAAGAAAATGTCACTCTTTCTGATCAATAATAATGTTTCCTATCGTTAAAACTCAGAATAGACTCAACTAAAATGAAATCATTTTCTCGTTTTTGTTAGTTTTTTCGTTTAATATAAGAAAAATAATAATCATAGAGAAGAGGAATACCATTTATTCTTGTGTTGGTTGTATTGTTACTTACAATTACCCAATAAGTTTTATAAATGTTAGAATAATTGAATTAATAAAGAAATTATTTGCAATATTTATGTTTTGCATAAATCGAGATAATAAGTAACGAATGATATCATTGATATGCACTGATTTTAATAAATACAAAACCATAAAAACAATTCTCTATTTTTACGTCAATTATATCGATATTTATATATAAATATTCTTTATAGGAATATAATTTTCATATAAAGTGAAAATTCATAGTATTTTTCATTTCGTTTTTGAGTTCATTTTTTTCATTTTTCACTCTATATATAAAATGATAAATGTTTAGACCAGTATTGCTTTGACCACACTTTCGATTTATCAATTGTTTAGATATAGAATTGTGAGCACTACTACTACTACTACTACTTCTACCACTATTACTTCTGAAGGAATCGATCGGTTGATATCGTGAAATACAACTCTAAACTGTAGGCCTTAAGCCATTCCATTCATTCAATATAAACCTCTTATTCGAAATGCAAAAAATCTTTTCAGTTTTGAATTTTCTAATAGAAATTTGTCAAACTTTGTGCCTAAAGGTTGAGCTCAAGTCAAATATGTTAAAGAAAAGGTAGTGTCAATTCTGGAGGAACAGTTGATTCAAACAATTGTTAATATTTATTGCTATGAAGAATATGTGCTCTCCTTTATAACAAACATATAAAACATATACTATTTTATCGGTTAATATTTTAAAAGCATTGAATGAAGTTTTTTTTAATTTAAGGCTTTTTCTATTCTGTCTGTCATTTGTTGTTAAGTGATATTTAGCACAAAGAAGAATATGACAAAAGAATTTAATTAAGGCAATGGCCTTAACACTCACTTTATCCAACTGTTCAAATATTCTATCGACTCTTTCTTTGGGATTTTCGTCGTCGTCTTCAGCTATTTTTGCCTGATTTCCCAACATTTGATAAATTGCATCCACTATATTATACATCTCTTCCCTTGTTATGTATCTGTTATATATTCCAAGAGATATATTTAATAATATAATTTCAAAGATTTATCGTTGTTATACCCATCATTATCCACGTCATATAACTTGAACGCCCCTTTCAAATGAAAACATTATTTTTCAATTTTAAATCAAAACTTATTTTCTAAGAATCGGTTTATTTAATAAAAGCTTTTATATATTGAAAACAAATATAAACAAAAATAGATAACTCTATGAATAAATTCGAGACAAATATAGTATAATAGCAGGGGTGACAAAAGACCTTGGTATAAGGGGGTATTATAGCAAAAAATACCTAAAAACTCATAAATAGTCAAGTTTTTAAGTCGTTTTCTGTCTTATATGACTACATTTAGTCATATTCTAACATATTTTATCAAAATTAATGAAAAACTAAGAATTTTCGACAAAATGGCAATTTTGCAAAATTTCTCTATTTTTGTAGATTTAATGACACACAAAAACCGTTAGATATTAAGGTCTTATAAAAAATTCAAAATCATAGTTTTAGAAAAGAATTTTTATTCAAAATATTAATCAAAATTTATGTCTAGAATTTGTGAAAAATATAAATATTGGTCTAGCTCAAAAAATTAGAAAGATAAGATGGGGTCAGCTTTTTATGGAAGAAGGTCAGCTTTGCACTTTTGTGGAAGAATTTTTTCTGCTCAGAATCTATGCCCTCTGATGGCCATCACTTTTTTATTAGGGTTTTCTAATTTTCAAAATTCATCGAAATTAAAGCTTTTTATTGATTTTTATTGATTTCTTAATATATCCCACTTTTTCTTTATTTCTGGAAAGGGTCCTTTGACTCTGGTCTAAGGGGGATATTTTTTGCTGATTTTTCGGTCAAATGGATATTACGGAATACTCCCTATTTGTCACCACTGAAAATAGGAAAATATTAGAAAATTAGGAAAAATATGTATAATTTCAATGAAAAGTATAAGAGATTAGTAAACAATATGTAGTGAATGCATTCAAACAAAATTAATTAAATTTCGAGAGAAATGAAGTCAACAATCGGTGCAATTTAGTTAAGTTTACTCTTATATTTGTGCAAAAGAGACAAATATTGTTAAAAGCGATTGCATACAAACGAGCTTTTCTTCTAAGTTTCCTCTGGAAGTCACAGAAAGAGCTTTAATAAACTCTTCGAATTCAATTGAGCCGTCCTTTAATTAAAAGAAAGACAAATATTTAATATTTTTAGACTACTATTAAATTACAGCAAACATTCATTTTTTCCATCAAATTATTAAAAATTAGATTAATTTTCCTGATTTGAGTTCACTTTAATACCTAATTTATATTTTTCAAAAAAACATTCATTGAATTTATTAAAAATTGTTTTCGATGTACTAAATTAGTATCGATTGAGTCAAATGGGATGACAGCCCATCAAATATTATTGAACTAACCAAATAAGTGTATTGTCCAAGAGCTAATTTAAGAAAAGCAATTATATATTTTTAACAAGATTAAACCCTTTTTAGTGAGTTTTATTGTTACATTAAGTTATTAAAAGAAATGTATATTTTTTTATATATATCAAAATTATTTTGTTAATAAAACTTTCCTTACTCATTCTAATAATGATATATTTGAATAAAAAAATATGCTTGCTCAAAAAGTGGCTCAATGAGTATTACTGATCTATCAATAAATTAAAGTAATATTTGAGAAGAAATATCTGTAGAATTTGTTTAAAGATTTTTATTGTTTAACGCTTTGTCGGATAATTTGAAAAATATATATTAAAGTGTTATACAATTATAAATCATTTTCTATTCCATTGCTTTCAATTAATTCAAGTTTTTGTTTGGTTTTCTAAAATCAATGAAAAAAATGCAAAAAATTCAGAGAATTTAATTCAAGTTTTACTTTATTTTCATCGAAAACCCTGAAGACAAGAGATGCGAATTTGGATGGATCACCATGGGGAAAAAATTGCTTATATATGCGCAGAAAGCCCTGTTCACAAAGCAAAGAAAATTTCGTTAATATTATACTTATTTGAACCCATCATTTATCAAATAAAATAAAAGATAATATTTATTTCGAGTTTTAGTTATATTAAAACGTTTTTCTGACTCTAAGATAAAGATTATAAACTGTTATATTGCATACCTGTTCCGTAAGCTGTCCATTAGGGCAATCCTTTTTAAATCCTTTATACCTAATGAATGAAAAAAATCAAAAGAGTTGAAACAATTATTCAGAAGATATTCTTTAAAGATATTCAGATTAAGAGATGAAAACATTTGAAATGTTTTTCTAATTTGAATTCTTCAAAGGATTTAGAAATATTGTCGACTCTTTTCTTCAAATATAAGTATAAAAGATATCTCTTAGAATAGCAATCATTGATTCTATGAATATCTTATTATTGTATTACTATTGTATAATATATAATATATTATACAATATTTCATATATGAAGTGCTTGTTATACATATGTCATAATAAGCCAATATGTCGTTAATACATACCACTGACGGATCTCCTTTTCTGAGACTATCAATCGATTCCAAGAAAAGCAAAAAAGAGAAAAAGACGGCAAATGATTAGAATATTTTGCTTTAATGTACTCAAAATATGGCACAAAACTAAAGGTTTCGGTTAACTTAAGATTAAATTCAAAACTATTCCATTTATAAAAAAAAGTATTATATAATATAAATTGAGTACAGGTTTTATATTCTATAAATTTAATATTATGCTCTAGGTTATAATTAAACGAGAAAAAGATTTTCTCAGTTTTTCACAGATTATGGGAAATGTTTTGCATAAGAATTGAAAAGTTGTGTAAAGAATCTCATAATAACTTCTAATTAATATTCTGTACGTCTTTTTGTCAATTCTTTGAATGTTTGGAAGCAAACAATTAGTTGATTGTCTCAACGCATACACTAATTACAACTTTGCTAACTAAATAATAACCTAGCCTAATTAAATGTAAAAATTTTGGTGAATCACTGCATTACTGATATAATACACGCAAAGCTCAGTCATTGCAGTCATAATAAGTATTATATATTTGGCTAATTTTATGCAAAATAGTAAGAAATTTTCACCAAACTTTCATTTCGTTTACTTATAAGTTGAAACCAGGAATAGACAAAATATTATGCAAATAAGGACATTATATAATATATATTCTATAAATAATGATTCGCAAAGTTATTGAATTTGTATTAAAATTCACAAAAGGGTTCAATTTTTAAATAATTGTAATTAAAAGTCATTACATTTTAATGATTAAAACAACTTTTCATGTGATTCATAAATTCCTGATTTAAATTAATCAGTTATTTATTTTAATTGATTTTTATAAGAGAAGCTCATAAAAAGTCAAAATAATGCAAACTTATTTGCTATCAAGTTAGTTTTAATATCATAGATAAGCTTCATTAAGTATCGGGTTTTGGGTGATATCTATATATTATCAATATAATCTATTATAATCTTTGAAAAATAAGTCAAATAATTACTTAAATAGTTATTTATTTTTCTCTAAATTATGACTTAAATATTGCAAAAATTAAAACTTTCATTGTTTTAATTAAACTAATTATTAATTTTCATTCAATAAAAATTTGTAAATATATAATACTTTTGGGATTAATATTTGGGATAATATTGGGAATAATGGGATTTTATTCAATCAATTTCTTTGATATCAAAATATTTAATTATTAAAGTATTTTATCGAGTTTTAAAAATTTGCTTACATTTGCCAACCATTCAGTGTTTATTTCAAACAAAAGACCTAGTCACTCTAATCTGAGACTCGTTAGAGATTCTTGACTGCACCCAATCGAGAATATTTTTCGATCAAGATTCAACTAAACACTAATATATTTTTACATATATTAATATATTTCATATATTATATATTAATATAAATATATTAATTATTAATAATTTCTTCTTATTCTTGAAAATTTCTTCAGATTTACTCAAATAATACATTTGCGAAATACTGGAAGTATATAATCCCATCTCATTGGGAATACATTTCTATAAAGTAAAATAAATAATGAATTTTCTTAAGAATATTTAGAATAAGAAAATTTCATTTATGAAAACGTATTAATAACTAAAAGTATGAGTAATTACTTATAAAATATAATTTTTCATTAATTAAAACGTGATTTGAGATAATCCACATATATCTGAAAAATCGGTTCATTAATTAACAGAACTTTTATCGCTCTAATGATTAAAGTTTTTATAACACAAAAACATAATAATTTGAATAACTCTTAAACTGTAATAATTGGATATTTTCCGCTCAAACATATTCTGGTCACTTTAAATTAGATG
This sequence comes from Galumna obvia, assembly GCA_034695785.1. Classification (NCBI taxonomy): domain Eukaryota; kingdom Metazoa; phylum Arthropoda; class Arachnida; order Sarcoptiformes; family Galumnidae; genus Galumna; species Galumna obvia. Next base: position 58,142 of record JAQFZM010000077.1, read on the forward strand.
AGACAACACTTTTCTATTAAAAGTAAGTGAATGAGTGAGAAGTGAGAGGGAGAGGGGGAGAGAGAGAGGGGGAGAGAGAGAATCAATGTTGAGTACTAAAATTAAATCAGTGATAATGTCTTAAAGAATAGAAAAAGTAGTAAATAAGAATAAAATTCTTTTTTTAAGAATTAGTGTAAGGATTGAAGAAATGATTTCCTTTAAGAGATTGTGTCCGATTAGTATATACTGGATTATCTTTAGTTGTAATGAGAAAACATTTCGTTGATTTGGTAGTGAATCGCCTAAAACGTGAATTCGTCATTATGTGGTTATTATGGAGTTATAATGAATTTATTAATCACATAATTACCACATTTCTATTGTAACGGAAATAATGTCATTAAATGGCAATAGTATTAAAAATGATTCATTACTAAAGTATATCAAATCAACTATTAAAGTGGTTTAAGATTTATATAATACAAAACTCAGTATTTGCACCGAACATGTTCTACACTTTACATATTAACATTTGGGCACAAAATTACATAAAATATGAAAAATTGTTTTTATTTAGAAGAAAACTAATGTGAATATAAGAGTCCCCTCCTTTGGGAAACTAACTTCCATTTGGGGTTTTCCTCCGATTCCCATAAATTGCTGATACGAACTCAATTTTCTCGAATAAAATTACCTTCGTCTTATTTTTGTCGCATTAAAACATTAAAGTTTGTTTTGTGATATTAAAAGTCAATTTGTAATAGAGTTCACTCTTCCAGTTGTGACTCTCCAAGTTGTAAATTTCTCAGTTATGAACAAATTGACCATACACTTGCTCATTCATATCTCGGAGAGTGTAGTCTATCAAAAGTTATTTAAAACTTAAGTTTAATTTAATCGAATTAATGTGAAAACCTTTTAATATCAAATCTTGAACTGAATTATTGTTTATCAAATCAATTGAAGTCTTAACACTTTATAATCAAAATATTTAAAAATAATTTTTAGTAACTATTTTACTCGTTTTAAATAACTATTTTGATATGCCTTACATTCATTACTATCATTAGTATATGACTGAAGAGCTAACGATAAAAACTAATCGATATTTTAGTAGAAATTAAAATATGTTTCATATGATATAAATCAAGTCAATTATCGTCAGAAAAGAGGCAATCGATCGAAATATCTAAGAATAGACTTCATGAAAGTCAGTGTTGACTGAAATAAACTCTAATGATATTTATTGTCTCACAATTGTCAAAAGCGGTCATCACTTTTGTTATCCACTTATATATCAGATATGAATCAAAATAATCTTTTAATTAAAGGATTGATTTCATATAATTTTATTTCGTTATAAAATTCAAAATAAATGTTTTTATTTATAAAACTATTTCTATAGAATTCTAAGTTTGTTCGCACTATAATATAATTTCTTCAAATTCACATTTTTCTTATTGATTGCTAACTCTTTAATAGTTTTGTAGTACTTATTCTCTTACTTTGAGCTAAAACAGAGTCAAAAACTGATCGAAATCGAGAAGAGAACTTCAAAAATCAAATGAATGTCCTAGATATTTAAATGAAAGTTATCCCAAAAGTGATTTTTAAGAGTTTGCTAAGACTTTTACTCTTTCAAAACAATGGTTTGGATCACTTTTGATTTATATTGAAAATATGATAAGTTGTCAAAAAGCTTTTAATTAAACTATTCTAGTGAACAGTTTTTAAGCTGTCTGTCCATTAAATGTCTGTCTAATAAAAATTATTAGATCTCTAGTGGATAATAGAGTGTTTACTATTTTAATTGAAAACATTTTTATTTTAAAAAGATATCTATAGATAATAAAACTGTAAAGAAAGTTTATCTGATCTGTGAATATAGAACAATCAGGGATGGCCATCTGGGGGGGGGTATAGCCCAAATACCCCCTGTGATCGACGGCAT